>OY728167.1:948401880-948464880 GCA_963277665.1 Viscum album
TTAACCATAAAATTTTTGGATTAATAATATTGATGATAGAATTAATATTAGGAATAATGATAATAATAATAATATTCAATAATAATAATATATCCTCAAATAATAATAATAATATAAAAACAATTCAATAATTTTGTATCATACATTCATTACTTTATTTTAATTTTTTTAATCATTATTTAAATTTTATTTATCTATTAGTATCTCATTATATTTATTTAATTAAACATTGGGTAAGACATGCTGTGAACCGAGTAAAGTTGTGTGGTGACCCGGGTGAGGCCGCATGGCTTTGACGAAAATGTACTGAATTATGTCATGGCCTAAATGTGTTTTTAATAAGAAATCACTATTTTAAGCTATTGTTAATCCTAAAATACCTCATTCCTAGAAATTAATAAAATAAATAATTTAAAATAGGTGGGTGAGACAAGGTTTCTGAAGTTAATTATCCATATAGTACATTAATAGATCTGAAGAAATCATTAGATGTGCCCTCAAGGTTGATATGGATAATGCAGCAACCCATTAGTCCTATGTGTTTTATTAGAAGAAAAAAATTCATTTCCAGGTATAATATAAAGAACCCACAGAAAAAAAGGATGACATTACGATTATGCTCAATGTATAGAAAGAAACCTTGAGGAATGAGTGTTAAAGGGACTAATAAATGTGTTATGTGGAAAAAAGAAGGTCATCTAGATCATGAATGACAGAGTTATGGGATAAAAAATTCCATTGAAGGGAATAATGAAAAGGCTATACAGAATGCACCTCCTACACATTTATTTTACAATTGTATGTAAATATGTAATTATGACAATCAATTCCTTAATCCATGGGTTATTGATGATGATCAATATCAGCAAACTATTAGGGCCAAAGAAATAATCAATTCACATGTGTTAACTATTGGATATGTGAAACAATATAATGAAGTTGTGAAGGACACACCTACCATCCAATCTAAAGTAAAAAATGTCTTATTTTATTATGGATTCACCCACTCTTCTATTTATGAATAATTTACTAAGAGTATATCTATATTACCTTAACAATTAGATGTTTATAATGCAATTATAACTCCTAATTTCACAAAATGTGAATCAAAAGATTATAATTCTTCTCTTGTGGATGTTTTAGGGAAATTGATTCCTGCAAATTTTATTATCCTTTCTATTGGTGAATTTGATGTGATCCTTTCCATGGATTGAATTTCTCTATATGATTCTCAAATTATTTTTCACGGATGGAAAGTAAAAATTTATATTCAAAATCAATCTATGATAATCTATTGATGCAAGGATGAAAATAAGCTTCTTGTAGAAATTTATTCCATCTTATGGGTCTTGATCCATATAAATTACCGTTATGTATCTCAGATGGCTTAGGGGGAAACTCACAATTAATAATACACCCATTGTATGAGAGTTTGATGATGTCTTTCTGGAAGAATTACTATCTCTTCAACTAACTTGTGAAGTTGAGTTTTCAATTGAACTCAAACTGAGTTCTATGACTATTTATAATACACCTTATAGAATGGACCCAATTGAGTTGCAGGAATTGAATAAAAAACACCAAGAGAATCTTGATAAGGGATTCATTATCCATAGTATGCTTGTAGAGACCCAATTCTTGACGTACATAGTCATTACATTACTTTTTTGGAATACTTAATACATGACAAAAATAGATACCCATAGATCGTATTAGTTTAGTGTCTTTGGAATCTCGGAACATAATCTTTTAATCACGGAAAATGATCTTCAACATCTCCCCTAAAGATCTTACCCTATTTTTTTCTTACCTAAAACATTTCATTATATCCTATGGAAAAGAATACATTAAAATAGTGAGCCCAAATTCTAATTAAGGGTAATCATGGAGAACATAAAACAATCCATAAACATTTGAACGTAAAAACATGATCATAAAATCTAAACATCACAATATTGAACAATTACATAAAACATGGAAGTACATAAGGCATAAATCATAAAAGAACATTGATCATGATAAAATATCATGGGAATAAAACATGTAATTGTGGGAAACCATTAAACACATTTTATGATTTCCATAGTAGGCTAGGGATTTTTTCCAAGACAATCATAGTGGACAAAGTCCGTTTCTGAACCAGGATTACTAGTCGTTCTATCCATGTATTACTGAACCAGATTCACTTGATTTTCTAGCCATGTCTATCTCATGAGATATAAAACTTTACCCAATACATTATAGGGAGTTATAGGTCCCACCCATCTCGTAATGAAATCATTCTTATGTGTTCCACAACAAAAACATAAATCATTCATCATAACCCAAAAAATAAAATGGGTTTCATAAACATCATCCCATCATAACATAATCCATATAAAACAAATGGATATCATTTTATCATAATAAAATTGAGACCATGTAAATCATACAGACATTATACTTGAAACATACATATATGAAATAATGTCATCTTAGATGGAAAATGGTTTTGATAAAACACTTGTAATGAATTCTTGAGGAAAATATCCTTTATTCTTCAAAATCATTTTATTTTCAAATAATTCCATGCAATTTAAAAAAAAGGATTTTGTTGAAAATAGTCATGAAATTATGTATAGTAATCTTCATGAAAAAAAGGAATTATGAAACTATAAAAATATGTTCATATTGTATAAGTTAAAAACATTCTCATAGTACTTTTAACGGAATAGTCAAAAAGTACCACTTATGGTAAACAAAAGAATGATTCTTTCCATAACACAAAGTAAAAGTCAAAGAGGCATAAAAATTATATTAAACATACATGGAAAAATATTAAACACTTTATGAAAAACATTTTTATGTACATGGATAAACAATATAACCCCATTAAATACTTACATATAAGCAATCTCAGATAAAAATGAGATTGCAAAATTATCCCTTACCTTATGTCCAATTTCTTTTGTATGTTTCTGAGACTCCTTTATAGTGGTTTTAACAATATTATTAACTTGTAATAAAACCATAATAATATTTATGATATCATATATGAATAACTTATGACATTACATTACCCGTTCTTTTGTGAATTACATGTTAAAGCAACGTTTTGGGTAAAATCGCTTCATTTATCATACGTTTTTGGACTTGTTGTTCATGATATTATTACTTATAACCAGATTTAGTTAATTACAGAATGTAAAAAATTATTTATATATTATATATATTCAGCATAAATATATATGATCGATCGATAAATGGAATGAAATACACCATTCATGGAGACGGTAGGCCATACGTACGCATGAACGATGTTTTCGTTCCCTTATTCAATTGAATGGAATTAATTAAATGAAACATATATGTAAATAAATCCAGTATCATTATTATTTAATATATTTCATGAATATTTATTATTTATACTTTATAATCATTCTTGAATGGTTAACATGGAGAGTGAATCTCCTCATGTTGAGGAGACAGTAATCCGTACGTACGCACGAACGATGATATCGTTCCCATAAATATTGAATGGGATTGGAGTGGATGATATTATATCTCAGAATCAGTATGATGTTGTAATAACCATATATAGTTATTCATTACACCATTATACTCATCCATGTAAGGTGGTGGTGGAAAAACATATTACACCACGACGTGCAGATGATATTTCGTACGTACACACTCGCGCTAATTTGATTTTTCGTAGGATGGATAGAAAATGAAATTGGGATGGTTCATATTTATAATAAAATATCAGTATTTGAGTGATACTTATGTAATTACTTAATTATGATATAAAAAAATAAGAGCAAGTAGAATAAAAAATTAATTTGAAGGAATCTGTAAAGGATATTACCTCTTCTTTGACACGCCTCTTCTAAACCTCCTCTTAGGGAACTAAATATAGACATTGAAGAATAACAGGACATATAGTATGATTATAGAAATGTTGAGAAGATAACTTTTCAGGGATTGTCCGAGCATGAAGGCTCAAAGTGGTGTGAGGAGGAGATGTAGGAGGTTCCCTTTTATAAGAGAGGAGATGGGCACTTTTGGAATCCTCTAAAATATTAATTTAAAATAAACTCAAAACCAAGATAAAACCCTCCAAAAATTAATCAAATACAAATATTAGACTCGATAGGGTTGTAATATAATCAACCAATAAGATTTAGACAATTTGGTAATTTATCTTAAACTTTATCAACTTGATTTATCCTTATTTAATCTATTTAATTTTATTTCTGGTGATAATATTCTAAATTTAAAATTGTTATAAATAATTACTTATGTGTCTTGATTTGTTTATAATTATATACTTTATTACATTTTATACAATATTAATTTATTTTTGTACTTTTTAAATATTTTTTGATTTTTTAAACAATTTAACAATACGTTATTTTTATAAAATAACAATTGTGTCAATTTTGACTCTATTCATTTATTTGAATTTAAATAAAATCCAAATAGAGGATATATTCCAACAAATATATGTAATAGACTTCTAATATGTCATATTAATCTAAAAAAATTCATGCGGCACATTAATTTGTTCATATAACATTTATTTTAATATTTTTAAAACCATTTATTTGATATTTCCTTTATTAAAATAATTACTACAACATTTTTGTATAATAATTTAACATAATTATTTGTGGAATAAAAATTAAAAATAATATACTAAAATATAAAAATCTAATATCATCCATAATAATACTTTTAATAGAATTTATAATCTAAAAATCATGACATTTAAATTATAATATTTATTAAATTAGGAAGTGACAACTTTGACATCATTTAAAATAAAATAATATAAGTGTCATAATCTTATTTATAAGGCTCCAAATGGTAAACAATTCGACCATTGTATGGTTATGGATTACATTTACATGGCCAATATGTTTTGGTCAGTTTTTTGGTTTTTAATGGAAATTATTAGTTTAATATAAACTATATTATTGATTTTTCACTAAATAAATAATTTCTGCTTCATTAATGTATAAGCTATTAATGTAATTATATATTTCATAAAAATTAAAAATAAATTACCATGATAAATAAAAAAATTTATCTTTCAAAGTAGTATTTATAAACGAATTTATATTCAGTATAACATTATATTAAAAAAAATTAATTAATAAAGTATGAGTGAGACATTTTCACTTTCATTTAAATAAAATAAAATAAAGGTCCTAATCAAATACAAATGGGTTCAAATAAATATCATCTAGACCCAAGTATATTATAGGATAAAATATAATCATCCAATTATATGCAGCCCAGTGCTAGGATTATTTTATAATATTATTTTTACCCTTAATTGCCTAATTTACCTTTAACTGTGGTAAATAAAAATTACTGTAATTAATATTCATAATCCCAAAAATAAAAATTAGCCTATTTACATAATTTATATCTATTGATTACAAATATAGAATCCATTTTTCCAAATTCAAGACAAATAAGATTATGTAATTAATTTAAAATTAATCCCATTGTCGAAAAAAACAATTTTTTATTTAAAACATTGCAAAAGATTAAAATGTTTTGACATATGAATTTAATGTAAAATTAATGACAATTACATAAATTATATTAAAGGGTAAAAATATATTCTATTTATACTTTAAACCATTCAATATTATAATGTAACCATATAAATTATCTTAATGAAAAATGTTGTTTTTAAATAACATTTAGCGTGTTTTTACTATTCATCAAAATATGAACGCTATTAGAAAAATATCTAACCATTATCCAACGTAAATTTTTAAATCATGATTCAAAAGAAGAAGTTTATTTTGTTAAATTTTACTTATAAACTTGTTAAAAATGTGATTTAAAATGGGTGTGCCATCAAAAGGCGGCATAACTGCATTTTTGAAAAATGCTTCTTTTATATGAAAAATTGATTTTGTTCTCATACCTCATTCTAGAAAATGTTTAAGATTTATTATACTGTTATAAAATTCAAAGTGCGGTTAATATTATTCATATCGACGAGTTCATAATAATATTATAACAATATATTGTTGTTTAGTGAAACTCGGTGTTGCGTACAACACACGCTATTGAAGAAGGTCGTTCTTGCATGCAACACAAGCCAAAAATAGTGTTTGCGTATAATACAAGCGAATATGGTGTTTCTTATAGTTTAATATAACCTTGGTGTAGTGTAAAACACAAGAAATCCAAGAAATTAAAACGAATATTTCTCATAAAATCATGTGGTGTTACTTTCTACCTCATTTAAAATGAATTTCTCTATCGAAATTAATCAGGGTTATAACTCATTTACTACTTGAAATTTTTATTCATAGATACCCACATCGTAAAAGGGAATACTAAAAACTCATTTTAAAAAATAGCATTATAATCATAATGTATACCCAAAGTAACTCATCATTGGGTTTCTAAAAAAGAGAATATATGAGAAAATATGGATATAGAAGAGAAATCTATCCATCAAGTTATGATTGAGAGTGGTAGAGAACATGGCTATGAAAATTCCAACAATCACAAAGACATAAATTTTTTATGATCTAATGATCCATCTAATTCATCTGATATCAGGGTACTAGGACAACATTTTTGTTTTTCATGATCATTTCCCTAATTTTAAAGAATTTTTAAAATAAATACTTACTTGATTTTGTTACAATCTTATTGTTGTTTGTGCCTTGAACAATTTCCACTTCATCTCTTAAAGAAATGAAATTTAATTTGTCTTCCATGAAGGTTTAGAAAATCATGCTATAAAATGGTCAGTCATTCCATCTGTCTCAAACATATGGTTAGCAAAAGTAATATACATATGTCCATCTTCTGGTGATAATAATCGTATATGGTTCAATAATTGGATGTATACATCATATATCATACCGCTTAATAAAATAAAACTATTTTCTACAAACTAGAGACTTCCTAAAGGCCAGTGGTAGGCGATAAAGGCCTTTCTCACATTGGTTGGGGTTTTGATTCCCGCAACCTTGTCAGACGCGACAGGTTTTCGCCAGTCCTGTAGGTTGTCCTTTTTCTAAAAGTACACTATTATAACATTCCAAAAATATTATCGAAAAAAGGTTATATCCTTAAATAGTTTTATCTTATGTCCAACATAATCCATTTTAAATATTTATTTTTATCCAAAATACTTCAATCCAATCTCATAGTATAAGGACAACAACTACTAGAAATTTCATCATCCAAGCATGTTAATACCATCATTTATCCACAATATACCATATGATATATCTGGTTGGTCACATTCTAAACAAGTGAATACCTTAATCATGTATTATCTTGAAACAACAATTACCATAGAACCTTAGTGAAAACATGAATTCTATCAAAAGTTAACTCTTTCAACATACCAAAATCCCAAAAATCTATATAGTCAAACCATGATATCACTTTGTCCTTATATTAGCCATGATCTAATTAATACTATCAATCATATTATTTTCTCCTTATCCCTTCATTATGTTCAAATCATCTTCTTTCCAAAAATGGTTCAATAACTTTTCAGGGTTACTGGTACAATATTCTTATGGAAAACAACAATGGACCACTACATAGATATTCCAATATACCATAAAAGTATCTGAACAAAATTATTCTTTAATTCCAATACATAAACCATTCAATCTATCCTTTTCAATTATTGTCATGGAATAGGTCCTTCAATGATTTAGAAGTAAACTCTTAGGTCAGGGCATTGAGTTGGGTAATGCCCATGTTCTCCACAGATAAGACATTTAACTCCATATCAGTCTGTCACTCTTTGACCATTTTCCCCACATAGATAACATCTTCCCCACCATTTAAGGTATTCCACATGGTTATTCATTCCTTCTTTAGAAATCTTAGTCTTCCATTATCTATGCTCCTTACCATGCAAAAATGCATAAATGTCCATCTTCATCTTATTTTATTAATTAGTAATACCATTATGTTCACCTTGTTAATCATATATCATGATGTCTAATTCGGCATAATCATAATATCTTTCTCTCTAGGAATTACGCAATTGCGCTAATCATTGTCACCAATTTTTCTATCAGATTCAATGTTAATCCAATTCCTTCTGGTTCCCACAATTAACTGAAACCAGAAACCATTGTGTAAAAAACATTTAAAATAATGAGGAACCACATAATCATAAAAAGTCACTTATAAGATCTATATATTATGACACCTTCTTTATCCTATGACAGCTTAGGTTCACCTTAAGTAATTCATGATTGTCAACATAAATCTTGGACTATAACCTATAGTTATACTAAACCTTAGAGACATCCCTAGACATACCTTAGAAATATCTGAAGGGTTCTCTCTAATGTTTTCGCATCATAGTATCCAAAGGTTAACTAAACCTTCACTTTGATACTAACTATAGAGGTCTAGAATTGTTTCCAGTGAACTAGAACTGATACCTATCAAAGCACTCCATAGGGAGATCCACCCCTAGTTATGACATACCACCATCGCCAGTGGAAACCATTTCCTCATGAAGCCTTTGGGCGGAGACCCATGCTTCATCCAATGCTCATATGTGAGAGTTCCCAAGGATTGGATTCATTCTTACCTGTTTTTATCTGATACCAACTGTAGAGACCCAAAACATGAAGTACATATACATTACATTAATTTTGAGGAGTACTTAATACATGGAAAAAAATAGATTCCCAAATACCGTATTAGTTTAGTGTCATTAGAAACTCGGAACATAATCTTCTAATCGTGGTGAAATAACATCAACATATCTCATAAATATATTCCCTTTTAGTTTTCTTACCTAAAAAATTTCATTATATCCTGGGGAAAATAAAACATAAAGAGGGTGAGATCAAATGCTCAGTAAGGGTAACCATGGAAAACATAAAACAATCCATAAACATTTGATCATAAAAATATGAGCATAAAATCTAAAAATCATAATCATGAGAAATGACATAAAACATGGTAGTACATAAGGAATATATCATAAAAGAACATTAATCATGATAAAATATCATGGGAATAAAACATGTAATTGTGTAAAACCTTTAAGCACATGTTATTATTACCATAGTACCCATGGAATTGTTTCCAAGACCATTATAGTGGTCAAAGTCAATTACTAAACCAGGTTTACATGCCGTTTCAGCCCTGTATTATACAACATGATTCACTTGTCATTCCATCCATGTCTATCTCATGAGATATAAATATTGTCCTAATGATTTGGAGAGAGATATATGTCCCACCCATCTCAAAATGATATCATTATTACATGTTCCACAACATAAACATAAATCATTCATCATAACCCAAAGAATAAAATGGGTTTTATAAACATCATCCCATCATAAAACAATCCATATAAAACAAATGGATATCATTTGATCATATGAAAAGTGAAACCATGTAAATCATAATGACATTATACTGGAAACATACACATATGAAATAATGTCATCTTATTTGGAAAATGGTTTCTATAAAACACATGAAATGAATTTTTGATGAAAATATCCTTTCTTCTTCAAAATCATTTTATTTTCACAAAATGAAATGTAATTTTAAAAGAAAATGATTTTGTTGAAAATAGTTATGAAATATTTTAACGTAATATTCATGAAAATAAGGCGTTATGAAACCGTAAAAATACGTTCATTCCGTATAAGTTGAAAAGACATTCTCCTCGTACTTTTAACGGAAAAGTCAAAAAGTACCACGTATGGTAAACAAAAGAATGATTACTTCCATAACACAAATTAAAAGTAAAAGAGGGATAAAAATGAATTTAAACCTACATGGAAAAATATTAAACACTTTATGAAAAACATTTTTATGGACATGGATGAAAAATATAAAACGAGTAAATACTTACGTATAAGAAATCTCGAATAAAAATGAGATTGAAAAATTATCCCTTACCTTAAGGCCAATTTCATTTTTCTGTGTCAGAAACTCATGTATAGTGGGTAGATACATATTATTAAATTTTAAAAAAACCATAATAATATATGATTCACTTATGAAATTACATTACCTGTTCTTTTGATAATTCCATGTTAAAGCAGCGTTTTGGGTAAAATCGTTTCATTCATCGTACGTGTTTGGATTTGTTGTTCATGATATTATTACTTATAACTAGATTTACTTAATTACAAAATGTAAAAAATTATTTATATAAAATATATATTCAGAATAAATATAAATGATAGATCGATAAATGGAATGAAATACACCGTTCATCGCGACAGTAGGTCATACATATGCATGAACGCTGTTTTTGTTTCCTTATTGAATGGAATGAAATTAAATAAATTAAACATATATGTACATAAATCCAGTATCATTATTATGTCATATATTTCATGATTATTTATTATATATAATTTATAATCATTCTTAAATGGTTAACATGGAGAGTGAATCTCATCACGTCTTGGAGATGGTAATCCATACATACGCACGAGTGATGATATCGTTCCCATAATTATTGAATAGAATAAAGTGGATTATATAATATCTCAGAGTTAGTATGATTTTATAATAACCATATATAGTTATTCTTTACACCATTATTCCCATCCCAGTTGGGTGGTGGAGGAAAAACAGATTACACTATGGCGTGGAGACGGTATTCCGTACGTACACACGCGCGGTGATTTCGTTTTCCATAGGATGTATAGAAGTTGAAATAGGGTTGGTTAATATTTATAATAAAATATCAAAATTTGTGTGATAAATTTGTAATTTATTTATTATGAAATAACAAAAGAAGAAGAATTATAATAAGAAAATAATTTTAAAGAATCGGTAAAGGATATTACCTCTTCTTCGACGCGCCTCTTTTAAACCTCCTCTTAGGGCACTAAAGTATGAATTTGAAGAAGAGAAGTACCTCTAGTGTGATGATATAAAATTGGAGAAGAGAAATGGTTAGGGTTCTTCTGAGGTTTAACGCTCAAAATAGTGTTTGGAGGAGAGGGAGGAGGTTCCCTTTTATAATTGAGGAGAGGGGCACTTTTGAAAACCTCTAAAATATTAATTAATAATAAACTCAAACCCTAGATAAAAACCTCCAAAAATGACTCTAATGTGAATATTAGATTGGATAGAGTTGTAATACCATAAACCAATAATATTTAGACATGTTGGTAATTTATTTTAAAACTTATAAAATTGATTTATCCTTATTTAATCTATTTAATTTTATTTGTGGTGATAATATTCTAAATTTTAAATTGTTATAAATAATATTTTATGTGTTGTGATGTTTCCAAAATTGGAAGCTTTATGATATTAGAGACCATATAAATAAAAAATTAATATTTTTAAAATTTATTTATGATTTTTAAACAATTTAATAATACGTTATTTATATAAAATAACAATAGTGTCAATTTTGTCACTATTCATTTATTTGATTTTAAATAAAATCCACATAGATGATATATTCAAAACAAAATCTTTAATAGAATTATTAAATTTTATATTCATCAAAAAAATTCTTGGAGGACATTAATTTGTTCATATAACATTTATTTTAATATTTTTAAAACCATTTATTTGATATTTTCCTTAATAAAATAATTACTACAACATTTTTGTATAATTATTTAACATACTTATTTGTTGCATAAAAATTAAATATAAAATACTACGATTCAAATAAATATAATATCTACCATGAGAATAATTTTACTCAAATTTATCATCTAAAAATCACAACATTTAAATTGTTATATTTATTAAATTATGAAGGTGATAACATTAAAATCATTAAAATAAAATAATTTAAGTGTCATAATCATATTTATAAGGCTCTAAATGGTCAAATATTATACAATTGTATTATTATGGATTTAATTTATAGGACCCATAATTTTTGGTTATGTGTTTTTGGAATTTAATGGGTATTATTAGTTTAATTAAAATTATATTATTGAATTTTTACTTAATAAATAATTTCTACATCATAATGTATAAGCAATTAATGTAAATATATATTTCATAAATATTGAAAATAAATTACCATGATAAAAAACATTTTATATTTAAAATGATTATTTTTAACCAAATTTATATTTTGTATAACTTTATATTAAAAATAATTTAATTATTAAAGTTTGAGTGAGAAATTTTTCACTTTCATTTAAATAAAATAAATTAATGGTCTTAATCACATAAAAGTGGGTTGTAAAAAATATCATTTCAACCCTAGTATATTTTAAGATGAAATATAATCATTCAATTATATTAAGACAAGTGTTAGAGAAATTTTATATTATTATTTTTACCCATAATTACCAAATTATTCTTTAACTGTGGTAAATAAACTTTACCGTAGTTACTATTCGAATTGCCCAAAAATATAAAGTAGCCTATTAACATAATTTGGACCTACTGATCCAAATATGGAATCCATTTTTTCAAATTAAATACAATTAAGATGTAATAATTAATTTAAAATTAATCATATTGTTGAAAAAAACGGGTTTTTATTTAAAACATTGCAAAAGATTGAAATGTTTTTACCTATGAATTCATTTTAAACTTAATGATAATGAAATAAATTATATTAAATTGTAAAAATATATTCTATTTATACTTTAAAACCATTCAATATTATAATTTAACCATATAAATTATCTTAATGAAAAAAAAAATTTATAAATAAAATTAGTGTGTTTTTACTATTCATCAAAATATGAACATTATCAGAAAAATAACAAAAATTTATCCAACGTAAATTTTTATATCCTAATTCACAAGAAGACGTTTATTTTGTAAAATTGAACTTATAAACTTGTTAAAAATTAGATTTAAAATGGGTGTGCCATCAAAATGCGGAAAAACTTCATTTTTGAAAAATACTTCTTTTATCCGAAAAATAGATTTTGTTCTCATAACTCATTCGAAAAAATGTGTACGATGAATTATAATGTTATAAAATTCAAAATGCGGTTAATAATATTCATAACGTCTAGTTTATAATAATATTATAACAATATATCATTGTTTAGTGAAACTCTGTATTGTGTACAACACACGTTATTGAGGAAGGTCGCTCATGCATGCAACACAAGACAAGAATAGTGTTTGCGTATACTACAAGCTAATACAATGTTGCATATAGATCAATATAATCGTGGTGTAGCGTACAACACAAGACATCAAATAAATCAAAAATAATATTTCTTATAAAATCATGGGGTGTTACAATGCCACCTTGGGGAGAACCTATTCTATTTATTAACCAGAATGATGGATCAGTTAGGCTATGCATTTATTATCTAGAACTTAACAATGCCACTATCAATAAAAAATTCCCTATTCCTTGCATTGAAAACTTATTCGACCCACTACATGGAGATCAATACTTTTCCAAGATTGATCTTCGTTCAGGATGGCATGAATTAAGGGTCATGAAGGAGGATATACCAAAGACAATATTCCATAAAAGGTATAGACACTATGTATTTATAGTGATGCCTTTTGGTGTTACTAATTCCCTTTCTATCATCATCGATATAATGAAGAGATACTTTAGAGGCTATCTTATTCTGTTTTTGGTACTCCTTAGGGACGATGCTCTTGTCAATTTGATGATTAAGAAAGAACATGAAGGTCATTTGATAATTGTGTTGAAGACCCAGATAAATGATAATATTTATGAAAATATTTCCAGGTGTGACTTTTGGCTTCATAAAGACTCATTTTTGGGTCACAAAATCTAAAAAGAGGGGATATATGTGGATCTGGAAGAACAGAAGAAAATGAAAGTTCTCCAATACACTCAACGGTAACTGAGATCTAATGTTTTCATGGATTGGATGTATATTATCAAAATTTTCTAAAATATATTCCATGATTTTCTAATCCAATAACCATGTGGACTCAGAATAATGTTATGTTTGTGTGGATAGAGGAATCTGAATAGAATTTTAAAGGGCCCAAAATAATGTTAGCTAGTGCACCTATGCTCACACCACCTTATAGTGGAGAATGTTTTGTGATCTATAGTGATGAATCCAATAAGGTGTTTGGATGTGTTGTCGTGAAAAATGACATGGTGATAGCTTATTCATTGATACGACTGAAAATCTAGGATCAAAATTACCAAACACTTGATTTGGATTTAGCTACGGTAATCATCACATAAAAGATATTGAGGCATTATCTTTATGGTTAAAGGTGTGATAATTATGCCATTCATGAATGTTTAAATAATATTTTCACACAAAAATATCTGAATATGAGTCAAAGAAGAAGGTTGGATTTGATTAATGATTATGATTGTTCAATACATTAACACAATGGAAAAGAGAACCATGCAGCATATGCTTTGAGTCAAAAAGACTATGATACCCTATCGTTGATGAGGATCAAAAAAGAAATAATATTTACGGATTTCCAAATAATGGATGTTGAATTTTTAAATGAAGTATATAACTATTATCTACCTCAATCTAATGTTCCACTATCTATAAAAGTGATGTTTAAGGATGAAGAGAAGGAAAATAAAGGGGAATCCAAGAATGTAACAAATGTTCTTGTATTCGACCTTGATTATGATAGAACAATATGGTTTAGGAATTATTTTTTTATTCCTACAATACTTGAATTAAATACGGAGATATTGGATGTGGCTAATAATTCTCCATTTTTATTGATCATGGAAGAAAAAATATTTATAAAGACCAGAAAGAGAATTTTTTTGGGATACAATGAAAAAAACTGTTTATAAATATGTCTCTTTGTGCTTGGATTGTTAACAAGTTAACATTGAGATATAGAAATTTAAGGGGTGTTTACAATAATTAACCATACTGGAATGGAAAATGTAATGCATCACTATGGTATTTATCGACGAAATTACCAAAACATCTCAAGGCCATAATGCTATATTGGTTTTTTTATATCCTTATGATGTCAGTAACCTTTATCACTATAATTTAGTTTTTATATATTGATAATATTTCCTAGATATATTTATAGGAATCAATAGTATTTCATTGAGTACCACATTACATTATATATGATCATGATCCAAGATTTACCTCAATGTTTTGGAGAAGTGTTCAGTATGATCTAGATTAAGAGTTACATTTTGAGACTACTTATCATCCTCAGATAGATGGTTAGTCTGAGAGGAAAATTCAAACTCTAGAAGTCATTTTGAGAGATTTCTCTATGGATTTAAAAGGTTGTTGGGATCAATGCCTACCTTTCAGGAAGTTTTCTTAAAACAATATCGTTCACTATAGTATTTAGATGGATCCTTACGAAGCCCTCTATGGAATGAAGTGAAAAACTCCAATTTATAGTGACGATGTTAGGGAAAGATTCTATTAGGACATGATCATGTTGATAGAATGGTAGAAAAGGTCATATCATTCTAGAAACACATAAGAGTAGCTCAGATATAAAATTTGTTATACTATAAACAGAAAAAAACATAGAGTTTGAAGTTCGTGAAAAAGTGTTTCTACTAATATATCTATGGAAGAGAGTAATGAAATTTGTAATCAAGGGATAGATGAGCCCTAGCTAAATAGGTCCTTTTAAAATTCTATATTGTGTTGGGATGGTAGCTTACAGATTACAACATGCACCAAATCTATATCAAATTCAATATGTGTTTCATGTATCTCTCCTAAGAAATTACATACCTAATCCTTCACATGTTTGAAACTAAAAATTCATACCGATGGAGCAATATTATTCCTATGATGAACTACAGATAAAAATTCTAGATCGTAGTGAAAAAGTTCTTCTAAATAGAACCACTCACTTGGTAAATGTGTTGTGGAGGAACCAAAAATATGAGGATGTTACGTAGAAACTTGTGGATTTGATGAATGATATTTATCCTCATATATTTGTATCCAAGTGATTAATATCTAGGGAGAAGATCAGTTTGAGGGGGGAAGAATGTAATACCTGGATGTTTTTATGAAAGGTTTTCTCTAAATAATTTTAATTCTCCCAAAGATTTCATTGCTTGACATCATGAGTTTTCTAGAACCAAAAGACATCCTTAGTATAAAATGACAATTTTAACCTATATTTTATGATAGTGGGAATAAATAAAACTAACTTATGAAAATGTATGGTGAAGTTATTCGCTACAAATTACTTATGAAAAATATAAATCAATTATAAAATTGTACTTTTTTTATTTATTAATTTGAGTGAATAAATATTAATAAATTTAATAAATTAAATACATATTTTATATAATTAATAAAATATGTTTGATATTTATCCAACATATATATTTATCATAGGATATGAATAAACCTTATTTGATGTATAAAAAAATATATTTTTTAAAATGGTAATTTTCGAATATTTAATGTAGATCCCCTTTAAAATTAGTGTTTTAACACATTAATAGATTTTATTAGAAAACCTAAACATGTTATTTGGATGTGGGAAAAAAATTACCTTCGATGATATTTTAATATTTTACTGATAACATTAATATTGTAATGAGTAGTAAAAATATATGAAATATTAATTAAAAACATATTTTTTCATTGAAATAATTTACATCATTAGATAATAATACTGAATTTCTTTAATGTATAAATATAATATATTGTTATCATTTTATATAATGTGTTTCATTATAATTAATTTCACATTGAATTCAGATGTAAAGACATTTCAATCATTTGCAATGGTCTAACTATTAAAACATATTTTCTCTTTCAGAAAAGAAGATAAATTTTATATTTATTATAAAAAATTATGTTTTCAGAATTTTGAAAAAATGGATTCCATATATGGAATCAGATGTTACAAATTATGTATATATTTTCAATTTATTTTTGGGAATTATGAATAGTAACATTGGTAATGTTTTATTAATATGGTTAATTTGTAAACTGGATAATTAAATGTATTAATTCGATAATAAAATTTCTATAAACTTGTATTGATATCATTTTATGAGTTCGTTTTGACCTAAATCATCCTTGGGTAGAAATTGTGTCTTTTGTAAGCCACATGGATGAGATTAAGAAATTTATTTTATTTTATTTAACGAAAAATTAAATACATATAAGTCAAATTTTAATAACTAAAATTCTTTACATAGTGTTATATAGAAGTTAAATGATGTTATAAATACTCATCTCGAATTTAATTTTTATTTATTTATCATGGTTATTTTTTATTAATATTTTAGAAATAAATAATTAAATTAATGACTTTCACATTGATGATATAATAATTATTTAAATTATGAGAAATCAAGAAAACACATTTTTATTAAAATGGTAATAACCATAAAAGCCTAAAAACATGAAAATATCTTATTTTTATAGTATATATCAACCATAACCATCAAGGGTCAAGTTAGTGACCATTTTTATCATTATAGAAGAAATTTTGAGACTTATATTATTTTATTTAATGTGATATTATAGTTGTCACATTCATAGTTAAATAAGTACAACATTTTAAATATTGGATTTTACAGAAGACATATTCGACTAAAAATATAATTCTGAAATATAATATATTTATCTTCATAATATAATTTTTAATTTTTATTTTTATTTAACTAATATTTATATTATCAAATTACACCATATTGTTGTAGTAATTATTTTCATTATAGAGTTTTCAAAAAAATGTTATTAAAAATATTAAAATAACACTTAATTTGGGAAAATTAATATATCTAAATAATTTTCTAGATGAACATGACTTGTTAGGTATGAAATAAAATTGTTTTTTAGTTAAATTGAAAGCTTAATATTTTTAAAAATTGATTAATTTAATAGTTTCAAAATTGACATTATTCATTGTTTATCAAAAAAAATAACTAAATAATTTACAAATCATAAAACATATTTTAAAAAACTATGAAAAAAATATTTATATTGCCTAAAATGTTCTATGGTATTATGTTTTTGTCTAACTAACATTAAATATGAAAATATTTCATCCTTTTAATATTTAAATATTTGTTACCCTAGTTAAAAATTAAATTCAATATCTAAGTGTGAATTAAAATGATACGGTTTAAATTGACAGAAAAAAATGTATAAAATATTTTAGTTGCTGAAAGTAAAGCCCTATATCATCCCATTTTCTAAATTTGGAAAATTTGGAGTATTTTTTAAGGGTTTTTTTATTTTATGATAAATTAATATTACATGAGATCCAAAAAGTGACCATCACCACAATTATAAAAGGACACATCCTCTCTTATTTCATGTCACGACCCGACCTCAGGGCCCGTGTCGTGACTACCCCAAGCCCGCCTTCCATAGGCCAGGGGCTGGCGACTAGCACCAAGGCGTAAAATCCCGGTAAACAGGTAAGGCATTGCCTTTATAAGTAACAACCACCACAGAGTCAGCAAGCGGAAAGTAACTACAAGTGCAGAAAAGTAAAAGGGGCCGGAATACAAGCCCAACTGAAAAAGTAAAGAACAGCAACTGACGAAAAGACGGCGGCCTCGTGTCGTCCACTGGCAATCCCACCTGAAGGGTGGGTACAGATAGCCTCCAGGCTCCTCGGGTCCCACGTCCGCTCCGAGCACGTCCCGCCCAGTGGTCCACCTCCAGGTACCGTCCTGCTCCACGCCCCAATCGTGATCAGCGCTGCCCGTCGTCTGTATCCAACACAACAAGGTGCGGGCATAGCCCGTGCAGGGGTGAGTATAAGATACTCAGTAAGGACCCCGAGACCCCCGAAGGTCTCCTGAAATCCACAAAGGATATAGCACAAAAAGGAAGGTGCACTCACGAAGTAACATCTGACTCGACTTAGGTATATGCCCATACATATACCTAAGTCCCCACTTCTAGCTCTGCTCACGAGCTCAAGAACAACTCAATCCACATAGGAAAGCAAGACTCAAATCCACAAAGGAGAGTAAACAGTAAATCCACATAGGATAGTTCAACACAATCCACAAAGGAGAGTAACATAAGATTCAGCTCGACCAGGTATACTTTTTCAGATGACGTCAAAGATGATCACTGATCCATCTAAGTCGTCGGACCCACGAAGGATCGATAGGTACTAACCCCCGCAAAAGACCCACACAGGATCGGGCTCACACAGAACCTGTAGGCAGTGGCTCACACAGAACCGGTAGTAAGGACCCACATAGGATCGGGCTCACACAGAACCTGTAGCACTGATCCACGTAGGATCGCTGAGTGCAGTAGTCGACGCAGTCCACGGAGGATCTCTGCACAGTCGTCGCCGCAGTCCACAAAGGATCTCTGCTCTGCCGTCGTCGCAGTCCACTGAGGATCTCTGCTCTGCCGTCGTCGCAGTCCACGGAGGATCTCTGCTCTGTCGTCGAAGTCACAGCCAGCGCTAGGGTTCCCGCACACAGCGAGCTCGTTATGGAGGGTCCGCTCCACGAGCCGAGAGGCTGATACATCAACTGACACGTAGTCCGAAGTTGATGTATCCAAATGTTCCGTATCGACAACAGGATCTCAACGCAACAGACGGCGCGTCAATCGGACGCCCGGTCTGAGAGTTATTGGCATTTTCGTCCCAGGGGCCCGGTTGGTTTTTAGGGCAAAACCAATCCGACCGTACTCCGCCTGTGTCTGATCCTCGGGAGGAGTATGCCAAAAGTTCCGTCTCACTTAGAGCAAACTACCACAGCTGATGGTACGTCGATCGGACGTCCGTAGCTCAAGTTATGAGCGTTTCCGCTCCGATGGCCCGGTTGGTTTCGTGTACGAACCAACCCGGCCGAACCCAAAGTCTTTCGAAACCTTGAGTATAATATACCGAAACGACCGTATCGATCCAAGGATCGAGTAGCCGCTGACGGTTCGTCAATCGGAGGTCTCAGGCCCAAGATATGGGCAAAAGACCGAAGAAGGCCCGAAAACGGGGGTTCTGGGCCCGGGGCGACCCGGCCCGAACCACCCCTGGGTCGGCCGAACCGGGTCGACCCGAACCAGGTCGGCCCGACCCGGCTAGGCCGGGTCCGGTCCGGCCTGGGCGCGGCCCGGCCGACCGGACCGGCCGGCTCGGCTTCGGCCGAGCGGCCGAAGGGGCGCCGCGGGTTTGACCCGCGGCTTAGGTGGAACGCGGCCCCGCGGGGGGCCGCCTGTCACGCGGACGCGGCCGGGCCGCCGCGTCCCTCCCCAGTTCCGCGCGGCTGCGGAACCGGCCGCCGCCGCCGCGGCTTCAGCCGCGGCGGATCTCTTCCACGGCGGCGCGCCGGGGGCCGCCGCCTTCCGCGGGCCGCCGGAGTTACTCCGGTGGCCCGTTTTGCCTCCCGTCTGCGCCATTGCTCCTCCTGGGGGCCGATCTTCACTTCGGGATCAACGGATCGCCCTTGCCGCACGGTTCGTCGTCGTCCGCCAAATCCGCACAACAAAAGATCGGCGGAGGGTTGCCGGGTCTTGTTCGTTAGATCCGCACCCTCTGCATTAGTCATAAACAACGGGAGGAAAAGAAAATAATCAACAACAATTTTAATTAAATTAAATTTGTTCGGAGATCAGGTTCTTTATTTTGAAAGAATAAACACGGGGAAATAAAATATTCCAACATCCCTTACCTTGTCGTCGTCGGACGTGAGGTCGTCGCGGAATCGCTCGTCGCGAAAGGAGGGGATCGTCACGTCGTTCGCAGAAGAGACGTTCGTCGCACCACGGGAAAAGCGTCGTGCCGACGATCTCCGGATCTAGAACAAACGGATTTAATTAATTAAATCCGTTGTTATTGAAATTAAAAAAAGGTGAATTAAACGATCCGTTTCTCACCTTAGTTGCCGAACGAGGATCGGCCGCGGAAGAAGAGGCGTCGCCGAAGAACATCGCGGGTAGAGCTCGTCGACGTCGCAGATCACGGTGTGCGTCATCGAATTCCGGTTCCGCGCGTTCTTCGCGTTCTTCGCGTTCTTCGCGTTCTTCGCGGGGAGGGTGGAGGCTCAGAGGATTCGCACAACGATAGCAATCCTCCAAAATAGACAAGTTTGTCTATTTTATTATTTTGCCAACAAACGAAAAACGCGTAAGTAACGACCCATTAAATTCGTTGAATTAATTCAACGAATGAAACAGACCATTTAATTCAAGAAATAAACCGCCCAATTAAATGGTCTGTTAAGAAATAAAGAAAACGCGTCGGTTGACTTTTCAGTTACTTTGACGGGTTTTCGCGGGTGCGTTACTTAGCGAAAGAAACGGCGGGGCTCGTGCGGGCCCTGCCTCACAAATATCTTACCAAGAGGGTAGGATATTTCCGGATAGCACCCTATCCGCTTTAACTCAGTTCAAGTGGCTTCCAAGCGACTTCCAAGCAGCTTAAGTGAAATAAAAGAAAGTTGTCGCACAAATTTTATTTTATTTCTGTCTTAAAGCCCCAAAATTTAAAAACCACGTCTGAGCAAACGAAACTCCGGAAGAGGCGTTTCTAAGCAAATACCGGCACTGCGATTTCATCGGTGCCCTCAGAATTCGATTCCGGGCACCGGTTCAAAAGATAGAAAAACCCGCTCGTCTGTTCACTGAACGTACCCGAGCCAAATTTCGGAAATTGATTCCGGGCACACCGGGCCTCGGAATCAGGTGCTGTCTGAAGCCGCGCTCATGTAAAATTCCAAAGAAAATTAAGAAAAAAAATTTCCTTGAAATTTGCGGGTCTTTACATTACTCCCACCTCAGGGCTTTACGTCCCCGTAAAGATACATCAAAAACTAGGGGAACAAATGGGGGTACTGAGCACGCATCTGAGCCTCCCGCTCCCAAGTGCTCTCCTGGAGGTTCCCGTGCTGCCATATGATGCGCACAAGAGGAATCGACCGCCCACGTAGGACCCGCTCATGTCGATCCTCTATCTCCACTGGGACCTCCTCAAAAGTCGCCCCATCGTCCACGTCCAGCTCCCCAAAGTCGATGATGTGCGTCGGGTCGTGCACGTATCTCCTCAGCTGAGACACGTGGAAGACGTCGTGCACCCGGTGCAACTGAGGTGGTAGACCCAGGCGATAAGCCACCTCTCCTATCCTGCTGAGGACCTGGAAAGGCCCGATGAAGCGTGGAGACAACTTGCCGCCTCGGCCAAATCTCCGTAAACCACGTCGAGGTGAGACACGCAAAAAGACGTGGTCGCCATCCTCGAACTCTAGTGGCCTCTGCCTCCTGTCGGCATACGACTTCTGCCGGCTCTAAGCTGTCCTCATCCTCTCCTGGATGATCTGGACCTTCTCTGTCGTGGCTCGGACCATCTCTGGTCCCACGAGTGCTGACTCCCCAGGGTCTGTCCAGCACAACGGTGATCTGCAGGGTCTGCCGTACAACGCCTCGTATGGTGCCATCCCGATGGTGGAGTGGTAGCTGTTGTTGTACGCGAACTCCACCAAGGGTAGGTGGTCCTCCCAGCTGCGACCAAAGTCGAGAACACATGCACGGAGCATGTCCTCGAGTGTCTGTATGGTCCTCTCCGTCTGACCATCCGTCTGAGGGTGGAAGGCTGTGCTCAGATGGAGCCGCGTCCCGAACGCCTCCTGCAACCCCTTCCAAAGCCGGGAAGTGAAACGAGCATCTCGATCGGAGACGATAGACGATGGCACACCGTGAAGCCGTACGATCTCCTGGACGTAAAGACGTCACAAGCTCTCCACTGAGCCCTGCTCTCTGATGGGTAAGAAGTGTGCCGACTTGGTGAGTCGGTCGACAATCACCCAAATGGAGTCGTGACCTCTGGAAGTGTGTGGAAGTCCAGTCACGAAGTCCATAGATATGCCATCCCACTTCCACTCCGGGACCTCCAAGGGTTGTACCAAGCCTGCTGGTACCTGATGCTCTGCCTTCACCTGCTGGGAGGTGAGGCATCGTGAAACGAACTCTGCCACAACATTCTTCATGCCCGGCCACCAGTGCTGTCGTCTGAGATCCTGGTACATCTTAGCCACTCCGGGATGTACCGCCAAGGGAGAAGTGTGAAACTCTCCCAGCACCTCCTCTCGTAAAGCGACTGGTACGAAGGTACGTCCTCTGAAAAGGATGTCGTGCTCTGCTCCAAGGGAGAAACCATCAGGCGCCTGACCTGAGGATATCAGTGCACGCCGGGTCTCACAGTCAGCGTCCCCATGCTGAGCTTCTCTGACCCGCTGTAGAAGTGGAGGAGAGATTGTGAGAGACTGAATAAAGGCTGCTCCGTCTCTATCCACGAAGGATATCTGTAAGGAGGCTAGCTGCTCCGTCGCCTCCTCAAGTAGCTGAATGCCCGTCCTCCTGCTGAGGGCATCGGCTACCACGTTCCCCTTCCCAGGAGTATAGACTATCTCAAAGTCATAGTCCTGGAAGAACTCAAGCCATCTCCGTTGTCTCAGGTTCAGGTCCTTCTGAGAGAAGATATACCTGAGACTCTGGTGGTCAGAAAAAACTGTGAAGCGCTCGCCCATCAGATAGTGCCGCCAAGTCTTCAGAGCGAAGACCACTGCTGCTAACTCCAGGTCATGAGTGGCGTAGTTCTTCTCATGCGGCCTCAACTAACGTGATCCGTAGGCGATCACGGCCCGCTCCTGCATCAGGACGCACCCGAGTCCAGTCCCTGACGCATCGCAGTAAACTACGTATCCAACTCCCTCCTCAGGCAACCTCAAGATAGGTGCGCTGGTCAACCTCTGTCTCAGCTCCTGGAAGCTCTGTTGACATCTGTCTGACCACACAAAGGGTTTCCCCTTCTTAGTCAAGGCTGAGAGTGGTGCCGCAACTCTGGAGAAGTCTGGAACAAATCTCTGATAGTATCCAGCTAGGCCCAAGAAGCTCCGCACCTCCGTCACGCTCCTGGGTGGCTCCCAAGCTAGCACTGCTTCGATCTTCGCGGGATCCACTGCAACTCCCGCCTCAGAGATGACGTGCCCCAAGAAGTGGACCTCACGTAACCAGAACTGGAACTTTGAGAGCTTGCCATAAAGCTGGTGCTCTCGGAGCGTGTCTAGCACAACTCGCAGGTGGTAGGCATGCTCCTCCTCAGTCGTCGAGTATACCAAAATGTCGTCAATGAAGACCACGACAAATCGGTCGAGGTATGGCTGGAAGATCCTGTTCATGAGGCTCATGAACACTGCTGGAGCATTGGTTACGCCGAACGGCATAACCAAGAACTCATAATGGCCATACCGACACCTGAAGGCCGTCTTCTGCATGTCCTCGTCTCGAACTCTGAGGTGATGATAGCCTGACCGGAGGTCTATCTTCGAGAACCGCCGCGCTCCCTTGAGCTGATCGAAGAGGTCATCAATCCGTGGCAGCGGATACTTGTTCCTCACTGTCACCTGGTTCAGGCGACGATAGTCGACACACAGTTGCAAGCTCCCGTCCGCCTTCTTGGTGAACAAAATCGGGGAAGCCCAGGGTGAAACACTGGGTCGGATAAACCCCTTGCTCTGCAAGTCCTCCAACTGTACCCGCAGCTCCTGAAGCTCGGCGGGGGCCATCCGATATGCTGGAGTAGATATCGGGGCTGTCCCGGGGTACAAGTCGATGTAAAAGTCTACCTCTCTATGAGGAGGTAGCCCTAGAATGTCGTCGGGAAAGACGTCCACGTACTGGTCCACCACTGCAGGAAAAGCTGGACTCCGCACGTCCACTGCTCCTAGGATGAGGCTAGCCAACTGATGAGAGATGGGCTGCACTCTCTTTCGCGGAAGTCCATCCTGTGCTGAAAAGGTTCCCTTCTCGCCGGTGAAGGTAAACCTGCTCCCGTCGGTGCGAACACATCGCACCTTGCGCCTAAAACAGTCGATCTGGGCATGAACCGTGGATAGCCAATCCATGCCCAAGATGACGTCGTAAGGCCTCGACGCCGCTACAAGGAGATCCCAGCCGAGGCTCTCACCTCCTAGAGTAAGCTCACACTGCCGGCACCAGTGCGTAATCGTCGAGTCTGCTCCCGTAGGAGCCTCTAGCCGTAAGGATCGAGCCAACGGCTCTGTCGGAATCTCCGAGCTCCGAACAAGGGCAGAGGCTATGAAAGAGTGACTCGCTCCTGTGTCTATAAGTACTGCAGCAAGGGTGGAATAGACACAGATCGTACCTCGAATCATCTCGGGCATGTCGGGGTCGTAGGCCTCCACTGCCTGGAGCTGGGCCTGCCCCTGTCCGCCAGCTCCCTGTGGTCGAGGTGGCCCTCCTGGTGGTGGTGGGGGTAGAGCCTGGAAGCGTCGCCCACCACCCGCTGCTCGGCCAGCTCCTCTGCCTCGTCCGCCTCCTCCCTGCGGACCGCCACGGTCGACCCTCTGCCTCTGGCTGGGTGGCCCCTCCACCGACTGCTGCTCCTCTGATTGGCGAGTCGGGCAGTCACGAGCCATGTGACCCTACCCGCCACAGGAGTAGCACAGTCTGCCTCTCGGAAGACTGGCACTCCGCTGTGTGCCATGCACTGCTGAGCCGGTGTCCTGAGGCCGTCTGCGCGGGGGTCTGGTCTGCCTGGACCCGAGAGTCATCCGTCGGCTACCTGCTACCGAAGACTCAGCTATCTACCGCCCTGCGCTAGGTCTCGCCGCTGAAGAAGGCTCTCCCAGGAAGCTCTCGATCAGGAGAGCTCACTCCAGCACTCCCGCCTGGGTCGGAATGCTGAGGGAGATCAGCGACGCCTGAATCTCCTGTCGCAAGCCCTGCTCAAAGGTCCGGGCCCGGAAGAAGGGGTCCCGTACCATGTCGGTCGAGTAGCGAGATAGGT
This sequence comes from Viscum album, assembly GCA_963277665.1. Classification (NCBI taxonomy): domain Eukaryota; kingdom Viridiplantae; phylum Streptophyta; class Magnoliopsida; order Santalales; family Viscaceae; genus Viscum; species Viscum album. Next base: position 948,427,567 of record OY728167.1, read on the forward strand.
CAGTGAACCTCGCCGCGTACTGAGCGACCGTCATGCTGCCCTGGCGCAGCTGGAGAAGCTCCTGGATGCGCACCGCTCGGAGGGTGGCCGGGACGAACTCAGAGCGGAAGAGGCTCTCGAAGTCCGTCCAGAGCAAGGATGCCTCATCGTGAACCTGGAGCATCAAGCTCCACCATCGTCCTGCTTCCGTATGCAGGAGGCTCGCCGCGAGAATCACCATGAGATCCGCTGGTGTCCTCACTAGCCTAAAGATCCGTACCACCGCCTCTAGCCAGTCCTCGGCGGCCTGGGGGTCCGCCTCACCGCGAAACCTGGGCGGTCGCTGGCTCTGAAACTCATGCAGTGCCCTGAGGCGACGTGCATCGTCGGCGTCTGGTACTAGCAGAATCAGTGGCTCGGCGGGTAAAGCTACCGCCGGTGCCACTGCTGGCAAAGGTCCCTGCACCGAGGCCTCGTCGCTCGGTGGGCTACCGTCGCGCCCTACACTCGGAACCCTAGCTGGCTGTCGTCGTGGGGCCATCCTGAAAAGGAGAACAAGAGCACCACAGTCAGAACAGTATACCTGGTGAGCTGGCACAAGTAATCACAAGGAAAACATGAGACTTTCATAAAGCAGATCAGTATACCCGGTGAGCTGACACAAGTAATCCCGAAGAAGACTTGAAACACACACGCAATCAATGTTTTCATGCATTAAGTCGGAAATCAGGAGTCAGGGTCCTGGTGTACGGATACGTCGGCCGCCGCACCAACACTGGGCTCCCTGAACTGATAACCACACTCAATACACTAAACACTATTGCTTCATATAGAAAGAAAAGACGATCAGAGTCTGCGGTAGAACCGACCACCTTTGATACCAATTTGTCACGACCCGACCTCGGGGCCCGTGCCGTGACTACCCCAAGCCCGCCTTCCATAGGCCAGAGGCTGGCGACTAGCACCAAGGCGTAAAATCCCGGTAAACAGGGAAGGCATTGCCTTTATAAGTAACAACCACCACAGAGTCAGCAAGCGGAAAGTAACTACAAGTGCAGAAAAGTAAAAGGGGGCCGGAATACAAGCCCAACTGAAAGTACAACTGAAAAAGTAAAGAACAGCAACTGAAGAAAAGACGGCGGCCTCGTGTCGTCCACTGGCAATCCCACCTGAAGGGTGGGTACAGATAGCCTCCAGGCTCCTCGGGTCCCACGTCCGCTCCGAGCACGTCCCGCCCAGTGGTCCACCTCCAGGTACCGTCCTGCTCCACGCCCCAATCGTGATCAGCGCTGCCCGTCGTCTGCATCCAACACAAAAAGGTGCGGGCATAGCCCGTGCAGGGGTGAGTATAAGCTACTCAGTAAGGACCCCGAGACCCCCGAAGGTCTCCCGAAATCCACAAAGGATATAGCACAAAAAGGAAGGTGCAATCACGAAGTAACATCTGACTCGACTTAGGTATATGCCCATACATATACCTAAGTCCCCACTTCTAGATCTGCTCAAGAGCTCAAGAACAACTCAATCCACATAGGAAAGCAAGACTCAAATCCACAAAGGAGAGTAAACAGTAAATCCACATAGGATAGTTCAACACAATCCACAAAGGAGAGTAACATAAGATTCAGCTCGACCAGGTATACTTTTTCAGATGACGTCAAAGATGATCACTGATCCATCTAAGTCGTCGGACCCACGAAGGATCGATAGGTACTAACCCCCGCAAAAGACCCACACAGGATCGGGCTCACACAGAACCTGTAGGCAGTGGCTCACACAGAACCGGTAGTAAGGACCCACATAGGATCGGGCTCACACAGAACCTGTAGCACTGATCCACGTAGGATCGCTGAGTGCAGTAGTCGACACAGTCCACTGAGGATCTCTGCACAGTCGTCGCCGCAGTCCACGAAGGATCTCTGCTCTGCCGTCGTCACAGTCCACTGAGGATCTCTGCTCTGCCGTCGTCGCAGTCCACGGAGGATCTCTGCTATGTCGTCGAAGTCACAGCCAGCGCTAGGGTTCCCGCACACAGCGAGCTCGTTTTGGAGGGTCCGCTCCACGAGCCGAGAGGCTGATACATCAACTGACACGTAGTCCGAAGTTGATGTATCCAAAAGTTCCGTATCGACAACAGGATCTCAACGCAATAGACGGCGCGTCAATCGGACGACCGGTCTGAGAGTTATTGGCATTTTCGTCCCAGGGGCCCGGTTGGTTTTTAGGGCAAAACCAACCCGACCGTACTCCGCCTGTGTCCGATCCTCGGGCGGAGTATGCCAAAAGTTCCGTCTCACTTAGAGGAAACTACCACAGCTGACGGTACGTCGATCAGACATCTGTAGCTCAAGTTATGAGCGTTTCCGCTCCGAGGGCCCGGTTGGTTTCGTGTACGAACCAACCCGGCCGAACCCAAAGTCTTCCGAAACCTTGAGTATAATATACCGAAACGACCGTATCGATCCAAGGATCGCGTAGCCGCTGACGGTTCGTCAATCGGAGGTCTCAGGCCCATGATATGGGCAAAAGACCGAAAAAGGCCCGAAAACGGGGGTTCTGGACCCGGGGCGACCCGGCCCGAACCACCCCTGGGTCGGCCGCGCCGGGTCGGCCCGACCCGGCCCGACCCGGCTAGGCCGGGTCCGGTCCGGCCTGGGCGCGGCCCGGCCGACCGGACCGGCCTGCTCGGCTTCGGCCGGGCGGCCGAAGGGGCGCCGCGGTTTTGACCCGCGGCTTAGGTGGAACGCGGCCCCGCGGGGGGCCGCCTGTCACGCAGACGCGGCCGGGCCGCCGCGTCCCTCCCCGGTTCCGCGCGGCCGCGGAATCGGCCGCCACCGCCGCGGCTTCAGCCGCGGCGGATCTCCTCCACGGCGGCGCGCCGGGCGCCGCCGCCTCCGGCCGCCGGCGCCGCCGCCGCCTTCCGCGGGCCGCCGGAGTTGCTCCGGTGGCCCGTTTTGCCTCCCGTCTGCGCCATTGCTCCTCCCGGGGGCCGATCTTCACTGCGGGATCAACGGATCGCCCTTGTCACACGGTTCGTCGCCGTCCGCCAAATCCGCACAACAAAAGATCGGCGGAGGGTTGCCGGGTCTTGTTCGTTAGATCCGCACCCTCCGCGTTAGTCATAAACAACGGGAGGAAAAGAAAATAATCAACAACAATTTTAATTAAATTAAAATTGTTCGGAGATCAGGTTCATTATTTTGAAAGAATAAACACGGGGAAATAAAATATTCCAACCTCCCTTACCTTGTCGTCGTCGGACGTGAGGTCGTCGCGGAATCGCTCGTCGCGAAAGGAGGGGATCGTCACGTCGTTCGCGGAAGAGACATTCGTCGCACCGCGGGAAAAGCGTCGCGCCGACGATCTCCGGATCTAGAACAAACGGATTTAATTAATTAAATCTGTTGTTATTGAAATTAAAAAAAAGGTGAATTAAACGATCCGTTTCTCACCTTAGTTGCTGAACGAGGATCGGCCGCGGAAGAAGAGGCGTCGCCGAAGAACGTCGCGGGTAGAGCTCGTCGACGTCGCAGATCACGGTGTGCGTCGTCGAATTCCGGTTCCGCGCGTTCTTCGCGTTCTTCGCGTTCTTCGCGTTCTTCGCGGGGAGGGTGGAGGCTCAGAGGATTCGCACAACGATAGCAATCCTCCAAAATAGACAAGTTTGTCTATTTTATTATTTTGCCAACAAACGCAAAACGCGTAAGTAACGACCCATTAAATTCGTTGAATTAATTCAACGAATGAAACAGCCCATTTAATTCACGAAATAAACCGCCCAATTAAATGGTCTGTTAAGAAATAAAGAAAACGCGTCGGTTGACTTTTCAGTTACTTTGACGGGTTTTCGCGGGTGCGTTACTTAGCGAAAGAAACGGCGGGGCTCGTGCGGGCCCTGCCTCACAAATATCCTACCAAGAGGGTAGGATATTTCCGGATAGCACCCTATCCGCTTTAACTCAGTTCAAGTGTCTTCCAAACGACTTCCAAGCAGCTTAAGTGAGATAAAATAAAGTTGTCGCACAAATGTTTTTTTATTTCTGTCTTAAACCCCCAAAATTTAAAAACCACGTCTGAGAAAACGCAACTCCGGAAGAGGCATTTCTAAGCAAATATCGGCGCTGCGATTTCATCGGTGCCCTCAGAATTCGATTCCGGGCACCGGTTCAAAAGATAGAAAAACCCGCTTGTCCGTTCACTGAATGTACCCGAGCCAAACTTCGGAAATTGATTCCGGGCACACCGGGCCTCAGAATCAGGTGCTGTCTGAAGCTGCGCTCTTGTAAAATTCCAAAGAAAATTAAGAAAAAAAATTTCCTTGAAATTTGCGGGTCTTTACATTTCATAAATTAAATTTTAACCTTAAAGATTTTCCAACCCCTTATTTTTTTCCTTATCATCTTCTCTAATTACATTCTTGAGTTTTTTTTCTTATTCAAGGACAAACTAATTTTTTCTAAGAGGATATTCACAGGAATCATGTCGAAGAAGATGCAATATCCTCTAATGATTCTTTCAAACTTATATCCTCTTTTACATTCGCTTCATGAGTTGTTTCATTATAAATTAATGAACCCACAATCACTTATATAATTAAGTGTGACTATGATTGTGGAACAACAATTGGCCACTTCATGAATTTTGGTAATTGAGATTTTGAAATTTTTGGAATTTTATTAATTAATTGGTAAATAATTAATGGAATCCTGTGATTATGAAATTGATGGGAAATTTTTATTATTTATTTATCAATAAATTTGGTCATGAGTTAATTTAAAAAGGTAATTAATTGATGGTTGACATTATTTTAATGATTTAATGGATCACATGATTTTAATATTGGAAAAATTTGTTTTATAGTGAATTGCGCAAATTATTACATGTAATTCAAGTAGTGTACCATGATTGTTTTGATAGTTGAAATAGTATATCATGATGTGGTATGTGATAAGAGGGTTATTATTGGTCAACATTGATTGATGTGAAATAAGTGATATATGAGTGGTTGTTTGATATATGATTGTGGGACACAGATTGAGGCTTTAAATGATCATATGTGATAAATGAGTTTGGGACAAGGGTTGTGGCTCCAAATAGATATATGTGACATTGAGTGTGGGTAGGGCCTGAGGATCCAAATAAACATATGTGATAAATGGTATATGTGACAAGGACTAAGGCTCCCAATTGACATATGAGGTCTCTACGATGTGGATTTCACTAAGGATCCAAATAACCACGTGACATTTAGGTGTCAGACTGGGAATGATGGTCCAAATACCCATGAGGTTCTAGACACAACATTCTATGTTGAGTTGGCACTGTACAATGGTAAATATTGAAGGGATATGATTTAACAGGAAATGATAAGTTAAAATCATTGTATTTTTATTTATGATATCCCATAGGGATATATCAGAATCCATCCTGGGATGAAGTATGTATTAAGGGTTCAAGTGTCCTTGGGAACCTGATGGTTTATATAGTTAAATAGAAAATAATTGAATAGACTTAACCCGTTTAATTTATTTCATGTATTTTATTATTTATACAACTGAATACATTGTTATTCATAGGATATTTTTTAGATAAAATTGTTGGTGGCCTACTGATTTTAATGGACAACCTACATGGGAAACCTTATTGGTTCCCAAATAGACATCAGGTTTGTAGTACATGATGTGGCTAATAGTCCCATGATAGTGGGTTTCATTGAGATGGATCATGGATTAGGGAACCAGACATGATTTAAGACTCAGTTTAGAGTTTCTGAATTTTTTTTATTTTTTGTTTTGTATATTGACACTTCAAATGTATTTGTTATTACATATATACTCTTTAGTTTTTTATATTATATTTCCTATTTCGGTTATCATGTTATATTGTTTCAGTTTGGTTTGTAGTCGTATAAGATACCTTTTATTTACTTATACTATTATGATAATTTGATAAATATGATATAGTGTCCTTGTGATTAATATTAGATCCTCGATGCTAAATGAAAACCTTAGGAATATGAGGAGGTGATCCTAAGGTTATGTGACTGACGGGAATATGGAACCAGAATGTGGCACCCATGTCAGGATGTTACACCTTTTATAATATATGACACGACCAATTATATCAAATCACTTTCACTTAATAAAAATCCCCCTATTAGTTAGCTTCATAGTCACATCACCATTAACATTTTACAAACACTATATAATAAAAGAACCATGAACCTAAATCACATGTGTTGTGGTACCCATTATATAAATATTTTTATGCAGATCCTTGAGAAAAAAATGAATAATTCCGATATTACAAGTAGGTTTCTCTTCAAAAAACATGATTATAACATCCTATTAGCACGTATCACAAAAAATGTTTTGAAAATATATACCAGAATACTTCAATCCATCATTAAGGTTTCCTTTCACCAAATATGAAACACCTCTAATAATCATTAAAACATTATAATATATGACACCATTATATCACTGTTTTACAAAAAAAAATATTTTTTATTTTATATTAGTTTTTGGGAGGCATGGATTTGAAATTTTAGATTTTGTAATATTATCTTTTCATTCATAGCTACCGGGTGGATAGGGAAGACCTGACAAGTAGATCATGTGCGGTTCTGAGTTTTTAAAATTTGGTTTTGAATGGTTGGTTCATAGTTCTTAAAATTGTGTGAGGAAGACTTGTAACTTTGAAATATAGTTGTGTGTGTAAGGGTGACCTGCACAGTTGGCACCCTATTAGAGGATACAGTGTAGTAAAAAAATGTGAGGTGTGGGGGTTCCATCTAGTTTTTTTTAAATGTTGAAACAAGTTTTAATATGTGTGACCATCCCAAACAGACTTAATGTGAATTTATGAATTTTCCCATTTAGGGTTTTAAAGATTTTATCTTCCCCACTTATCCCGTATTATTCTGTTGAGCCTTATACATAATAGGGGAACTATTTCATTCCCTTCTCCTCTAATTTCATTCTCCCCCTCATTTGTGATCGATTAGATTTTAATGAAATTTACTCCTTTTCCATTCCTTACTTATCCCTCCTTCATTTCACTAATTATCAATCTCTCATAAACCATATCTATTTTTTGTGTTTATTTTACTTTTTGACAAGGATTTAATGATGGGGGTTGGATTTTTAGGTTTTGTAATGGGTGTTTACATTATCAGTTGGGAATTTTCAACCAAATATGATATTTTGTGATATGTTTGCACTTAAAAAATTATAGTATTTATATACAGTTACTTTATATCATATTCCATGACATGAATGAATTTTTGAAAATACAATAATTTCTAAAGTATACATATATTTGTTAACCATTTGGGGTAAGAAATTAATTTTAAATGGTTTTTTATAATTTTCATGGTGGTATTTAAAATTAAACATAATCAATCCAATTTGAAATTATCTTTTAAAAAATTCAATGTTTTTGATAAAATGTACAAGTGTATTTTTAAAGATAAATTTGTAATTTTATGGGGGTATTAGACACTAGTTTCTATTTTGAACAGTTATTTTACATTATAAGGGAATTATTTCTAAAATTTAGTGTGATTGGTCCTTGAATTTTTTATTATTATTTAATAATCATATGGTGATTTTAATGACATTTCAATGAAATTTGTTTATTTTTATATGTAATTAAAACTTTAGTTTCACTATTTAACAATAAAGGGTGTTTGAAATGATATTTCAATTGCTCATAATTGTTTTTACATCTAAGGATTTTTGAAATCCTATTTGGAACATTATAATGTATTTATTCAAAATAATTTTAGAATCTCAATTGAACTCATTGAATTATTTTTCATTATTTAGAATGAGACCTAATAAGATAATTTGGTGTATTTTTTCTTTATGAATAATGAAAAAGGGGGTTTACTTGAGATGGTTTTTAATTTGGGATGAAATGTATTTAAATTAATTATTATTTAATTGTGTGCTGATCTCATGCCCTAAAATTTGTTCACCTCCATTTATTGATATCATGGGAACCATCGGTAGCTAAGTAGAACTTTGGGATGAGTTCATCCCTAGTGTACATTGGGCTCTGAATAGGTAATGTTTCCCAATTAGACCAAGATAGAAATTGAGTTAGATTAGTACCCCGATGAGATTATGAGATTTTCTAGATTAAATAGGTTCACAAATATTGGATTGTGTTATTATAATAAAATTTATGTATCGTTCATGTTTGTTCTTAGAAATTTTTAAATGTTTTATGGTCCATATTTAGGATAGTTTTGGGGGACCTTTTTTTGTTTATTTTCATCCAATAGCCCTAATTTTGTTATATGAAATTATATTTATATTCGTATTACAATTCAATTATATATTGTTTCATTAAAGTTTTTATATTCTAATTTAGTCACAATCTTGGTTAATTTTGAAAATATTTTTATAATTTTTTATGGATGGTGTGATTCTTTTTTCGCAATATTTTTCTTGTATTCTAAATGGTATTAAGATTTTTGTTGAAAATAGTATGATAAGGAGATTGAATATTATTTTTATTTCAAAATTTCTTTTTTCATAAAATTTTATGATATTTTGAAATGTAATATTTTTTTTGACATTCTAGGAATTTTTGTTTTAATTTGTATGTGACTTGTATCCAAAAAAAAAGGATTCACCGTGGTTTTGGAAAGGAAATGATAACAAATGATAATTTTTTTCCTTATGCATGATATATGAGAAACCAATTTTATAAATTATGTTCAATCTATAACTTATGGAATGTATTTTAATGTAACTATTTATCATTTGTAGTAGAATCCTACTGGGCATGTTTAGATCAAACCTCATATATACATTATTGTGCGTGAACACACCTATTATGTTTTATCTTAGGTTCGTAGTATTTTTTCTCCTTATATATGATTCATTTGGGGTCCATTTTTCATTTTTTGGGTATATATTGAGTGATTGTGCATCCCATGTATTTTTTTTTGAGTTTTTCATGTTCTATTTCATTATTGAGATATTTTATCAACCAATTTCGACTTGTGTATTTTAAAAAGTATTCTTAGATTTTTAGTATATATATTTTCAATTTGGTGATGTAATAGGCTATTAATGGATGGATGTTTATTTTATTATGTCACTTTTTTGGTTTATTTACATGGAACATATTATTTGATGACTGTGGATGTCGATCGTTTGGATAGACAATGTATGATTTTGTGTATTTATTATAAGTGTTAAAAACATTTTATGATGATAATATCATTTCAAATATTGTGATTTTGATACCCAATAACTAATTTATATACCAAGATAATGGGAATGCCCTTCTGGGCACATGGATAATTAGTCTGTGTGACACGTGATGTCGGGCTTTACTAGTTCATTATAAATAATATTGGAGCCAATGTATTAAAAAAAGCCTAGGTTATTCATCAACTCTTTGGTTATTTGGTATTTTTTAGTTTAGAGATTGTAATAATCAAATTATAAAATTTATTAGGGGGAGAATATAGTAATATATTTCTAACCCTTTTCCTTCAGTTTCCATTGTTAGTTGGGATTTAGTTTTTGTTTTGATTGTTCTTATTTAACTGACATTTGAGATAGTTTTATTTTGATCCTCTTTGACATGATATGAATTTATTTATGTTTTTCATTATCATTTTAAAATTAAAATATTAAATGAAATAATGGTGTAAGGTTAATATTCATACACTACAAAACCATGCAATGACAGGTCACATGATTTTAGAAAAATTGGAATTTTTTTTACAATATTCGAAATTGTCATGTCAAAACCTACAACCAAGTCAAGAATATTTTTTCATCTTAGTATTTTTATTTAGTCTTATTATTTAATGATTTTAATTAAATGGTTTTGGTAATGGAAAAAATATCACAGAAGTTCGTACGACATTTTGATGTGAGTGTATTTTATTTCCATTTAAAGTATTTTATTCTATTAAAAATGTTTTTGGATTGAAAAAATTTCTAAGGACTTATTTATAAATTGGATATGATATTTATGTAATTATTTTGAAATAGGTTGTTTTATAATTATTACTAGAAAAATTTTGGATTTAATAATCAGTTGGTGACTTATTTTGAAAGTATTTTCACAAATTTTAAATGCATTTTTTAGATTGTTTTGATATAAAATAAAAATGTAGAAGTGTATTAGTGTTTTTAAATGGGAATATTAATTAAAATAATGTAATAATTTAATTGGCTATACAAATGGTCATTTATTTCAAATGAAGCTATTATTTCATAAAACTATATTTTTTGTTCTATTTGGTCTTTGATCCATGATGTATTATTAAATTGAAGATAATTATAAAATATTTATTATGTGTGATGTGTTTCAAGATATAAATTTAATTATATATGATTGTTTTTTATCTATAATGTGATGATTTTAACTATCCTCTCATAATGATTATGATATTTCCTTTGGTTTTCTAAAATATGGATGAATGTTTGAATGTTTTTCAATTTTATCAAAGATGAATTTTCATTTCAATTGTGTTCTAGAAATAATTTTACAAGGATTCCCTTGTTTATAAATTGATATCTGATTTTTTTTTTATTTTTAGTGAATTTTCCATTTGGATTTTCCCATTTATTGATTTTGGGGTGGTTTAAAGTGATATAAGAGGAATGAATGGGTTGGGTTCATATTTGATTCAATTTAAAATATGCCTCTCTAAAATGTATTGAGGAATGGTTAGGTGAATATCATTATGGATGGTATATATCGTATGCTAGTATCTTTAATGATTATGAATGGTGTGTAATGTGTTATATTCCCTCCTAGTGGTTATGTTGTTTTTCTTCTAGTTGTTCAGGGATTTGTAGGTCTAGAGAAATATATAAGAATGATATATGTTAATATGAGTATCCTTGGATTGTAATCCTTGTTATGATAGTTTATTTAGTATAGATTAATATTCTCGAATTTTTTATATCTCTCAATAGAATAAGAGTCTATAAAGTATGTCTTTATGCTTATATTTGAACGGTTTTTTAATTATACCTCATGTGTTTTGAGTAGTTTTTCTTTTGACGTGGATTTATTTGGGTTTGTTACATGGTTTAATTTTTTTTAAATCTTTTTGAGTGGTAATTATTTTTTCTTGTTTATGCCTCAATTAATTATTTTTCCCAATTTCAATATATATTATTTATTCCACAATGTGTGTTTTGGTAGGATTGATTGGTTATGGGAATCTTTGGGTGTATTCAGGGGTAATATGGGTTTGTAGTTGTTTCGAGTAAGACCAGGGGAGCTAATATATAGGTATAATCTGTTTGAAACACCATGAGATTATGTTTAGTGATCTTGACCTTATTTTACCCTATAATTATTATTTTTCGATCGAAGTAAGAACCACATAGTTCTATGTTGATGTTTGTATTTTATTTTTTTATACATAAATTATTATAGGATGTTATAGATTTTGGGACCTAGTGTTGTTATTTTTTCAGATTTGTTATAATTTCGGTTCCTCTATAGAATTTGAAACTTCTAATTATTGGTTGGTTGTTATTTGTGTAAATATTTGGTTTTATTTTATGAATTTTTTGAGTAGTGTTTTTTTCAATGACTTTATATTTATTGACGGGGTTGTCTATTTGGTCACTATTTTAGGTGAATTTTAAATGTTGGGGAGACCAATGGTAGATCTCTAATCATTTAGATCCCTGTGTTGGATGGTCATTTGTTGGTATTTCATGAGACGATCTGATGTTTCTTTAGTGTTAATTATATTTTTTGGGGATTAATTTTTAGTAATATGGTCTTCTTTTACATAGGATATAATCTAGTCATCACAAACCACCCTCTATTTTATATTGAGTGTTCAGGTTTGAATTTTGATTTCTTTTTACTTTGTATGAAAAATTTATTTAGGAAAAAACTTCCACGGTGGGAAGAATTTGGACATCCTTACACCACTACTTTGGTATATTATATTTTTTCACTATAATTTTTTATTAGTGTTTGGTATTTAAAATATTTGATTTCTAATGTTTTTCATTTATTTTAAAATTATTGTACTATTAGCAGAAACCTTGTGAGTATACTAGGATCAGTGTTTTCTGATTTTAATAGTGAGTTATGGAACAGTTAGTGTGTGATTTTTCAACTAATATAGGGTTTTTGATGTAAATATATGGGTAAGTTTTGTGTGTGTTGGTGACTATCATGGATGGTGAATATTTAGATTAAATGATGTGACCAAACCATGTGTGGTGTAGGGAGTTCCATGTAGCTCCTCCCGCATAGTTACTGTATGGATTTCATAACCATCTGACATATAAAAATAAACATGAATGTGAATTTTTAGTTATTACCTCATTGGTTTTTAGTTATTTTAGTCTCTCATATTCTTCCCCTATCATTCATCCATGTCAAATGAATGTTAATGGAGAATATCCCATCCCTTTTGCTTTGATTTTATTCCCTCCCCCAATGAATTCAAATATATTTCTAAGTTATTTCCCAATTTTTCCATTCTAACCCCCTTCATAATTTTACTCAATTATCCTTCTCAAATTAATCATTGATACTCTTTGAGTTTATTTTAGTGTTTAATATTGTTTTAATTAAAGTGGGTTAGATGTCTAGAATCCACGAAAATCATTTCCATAATTTTATGGGAATTCCCCTTAAAAGAAGATTTTTTATGATTGTTTTTTTACTAAATATGGTAGGTGATTATATATTATTCTTTTAGATTATAAGAAATTATATGCATAAATTTTTTAGAATTAATTTATTTCCAAATTATACCAATATATGTTACACAGGAGAGTTTGTAAAATTGTTTTCAATGGATTTTCAAACATGGTATTGTTTAATTGTTTATGAAACTTCTAATATATGTTTTGAGATTTTTTTTACACATTACGGGTGTATGATAAGTTGTAAATGAAATTTTCAAAAGAAAATTGGTGACATTAATGGGGTTATTGAAAACAATTAGTATTTTGAGAAAAAAAAATTATACTATAAAGTAATCATTTCCGAAATGGGGTATTTGTTTCCATATAAAATTTCATTAAATACATGATAGTGTTATGGTGATTTCAAATTGATTTATTTTAAAGGTGTTGATTTGGAAACTGAATTCAAAGAAATTTTCATGATTTGGTTTTAAAGGGTTTTTAAATTAGTATTAATATTTTGTAATCTAATATTTATATTAATATTATTTTTGAAGTTCTATTTAAAACATTAGAAAAATGTTCTTAAAAATAATGTGATATTATCAAATTTTCAATTTGTATTTATTATACCGGATTTAGATTTAGGCATCATGGTGGATTGTTGAGTATTGTTTCTTTATGAAGAATAAAAAAGGAGTTGTTTATTAGGATGGTGTTAAAAGCAACATGAGATTTTTGTAATTCTTTATTATTTATATTTTTATGATCTCATGCTCAATTTTTCCTCTTCTCTAATGATATATATAATAGGATCCCATGGTAGATTAATACAATTTTCAGATGAAGTTTTTACAAAAGTAGATTGTTCAGTAGCTTGGAATTGTTTCAGAGACACACCAAATGAGATAATGATATATATTTGTACACTTGTGAGACCATAAGATCTTCTAGAATCATTTGGTTCACAAATTATTAATAGTGATCCAATGATCCAATTTCTCTATTAATAAAATTAGATATTAGGGAGATATCGATGATATTTATTCTTTATTTAGGATTATTTAGAATATCCATTTTTTTACATTGTAAGTTACCATTATCCAATATTTGGTTATATAAATTAGATTCTTGATTGTTCTTATTAATCATTGTATATATATTATTTTCATCTTGCATTTATATTCTACTTCAGTTATAATTTATGTTTGTTTTTAATTTTTTCTACCTAATGGTATTGGAGGGTGGGTATCATTATAAATTATACAACATGGTTTCCAAATTGTTATTAGAATATTTTAAAAACTAAAATAAAAGGGATCAATATTTCTTTTCAATCCTAATGATAAAAATTCACGAATTTTCCGAAAATTTAAAATTTAATTTTGAATATATAACTACTATAGAAATTTGGTTTGTATATAGTATTGAACTAATTTTAATAAATGAATTATCATTGTTTTGGAAAGAAAAGGGCTACAATTAATAATTTCTTGATTTATCATTTCCTGTATGAAAAATTCAATTTTATAAAATATCTCCAAACTATAAATTATATAGTTGTTTATAATGGAAACTATATAAAATTATTTAGGGGAATACTAAGAGTAATGTTTACCTAACTCTCATTATATAAATCGGGTTGTGTGTGTCGATATCATCTTTTTTCTATTGGGTTAATTTTATTTTATCTAGATCAATGTAGTTCATTAGGATTTTTGAAGGATGTACAAGGATATGGCGAGTTATCATGGTTCATGTAGAGGTTTTTTTATCTATTTGGGTTCTCTTTTATTTTTCAGATGCTTTAACATCCAATTTATTTATAGTCAATTTTATTTTCTATTCATATTATTTCTATTTCTAATGTATTTTAGGTGATGATCAAGTTTGATTTTATTATATGGAATTATATTTTTTATTCTATATTTTGGTTAGTTTCATTATTTGAAAAAACTTATTTCATATGGGGGGAATGTCAAATGTATGGATAAGACATGCTAGATTATATTTATTTTTTTATTCTTGTTCACACAAATATAAGTGATTGAAATCACCCTCAATGATTTTTTATTGATACCCATAAACTATTTTCTATCCTTTGGGAATCAAAAACCTCATTTGAGACTAATTGTGAATTGGGTTGTGTGATGTGTCATATCAGCATAGACTGAAATCATTATAGGAAACCATTACTTCACTAAACTATCTTAAAAACATATCTCAATGAGACAGATGACGTGGAACCACTTTATGAAAACACTTAAGACACACCTTTGGAAAATTTATAAATCATTATTTATTATAGTTCTAAACATACCCCATTGTTGAAATTAGGCATGCTCAAGCAGCGATGCACAACAATGATACTCTAATATACCATCTAAATCACACCATTTGTAGTATTATCTATAAATACTATGGTCTATATACTTATATCATGAAATTCATTCCCCGTTCATATAATTACCATTGTAGAATATCAACTATTCCGGATTTCACTTTCACAATACCTTTGGAGTAATCATTTATAAGTAATATACTCACTATCACTTAACATTTATCAGTCTCACAACCAAATGAATCTACCCATATTCAATGTTTCTAAAGAATCTTCTATGCTTATGATAACCCCTTTCTCATGATACACACATATATAAAAACCACATTATTAGAAGTAGGAAAACACCATTTTACTGGATTATAGTACTTGAAAAAACAATTTAAAGATTTGAATCTCATATTTACAAGGAACATCAACATAAACCATACATCATGTCGCACATAGGCTACCTATAATAAGGAAACATATCTTCCTCAAACTCAAATATCACATGGAAACTCACATACAAATACATAATCTATAAGGTTCTGACATAAATATATATTCCAAGTATAATATGCCTAGTCATTCTCCTATTATATAGTGCAAATCCAAACAAGAAATATGTATACCAAACTACCCTAGCGAGGATCACAATATCAGTCACATATATATAATGGAATATTATAATAATGATCTATAACGAGTATGACATAATCATATGATTTAGTTTGATAGAATACAAAAAATAATCTATATAGAAATATCCATATAGATTGTTTTTGACACTTCATGTGACTAGACAAATTTACTTGTCCATATCTAGTATCAGGGAAACAAA
This sequence comes from Viscum album, assembly GCA_963277665.1. Classification (NCBI taxonomy): domain Eukaryota; kingdom Viridiplantae; phylum Streptophyta; class Magnoliopsida; order Santalales; family Viscaceae; genus Viscum; species Viscum album. The sequence goes on from OY728167.1 coordinate 948,443,354, forward strand.
TGCCTATATTTACTCATTATTTCACACTATAGATCCCTAAACTAGAGGTATTATGTTTATATGATTATAAAATATCAATATATAAGATCTACATAACCCATCCACAAATATGAATATATCACAGTTCCATTGAGTGTAATTCCACCAGCAAGTTATATAATAAAATTACATATAAGTTATTTTTTACACATTAAATAGTTGAAACCCCTATCAGTAGTGATATTAATCACACATAAAAATAAGAATATTTTTTATTCCAACATGAAAAACATGATGAATTTACATTGTCCTATTGAATATAGACCGAGAGAAATAACACAATAACATTCTAAAATACACACATCATTATTTAATAAATATCTTGTTATTAATAATAAAAAACAATAACATTAATATTTCAACCTGTTCAACCTAATCATCAAATGAGAAAAATTGCTTACGATACATAGTCTGAGGTCCATCACACGATCCAACATGCCCTAATTTCTATCGTACAATAAAAAAAATTTAATTCAATAAAATCACTCTTCCATACAACTTTGTAACACCTAAGGCTTCATATCAGTCACTAGTTTCTGGATTAGAGGTTTTACTTGACCTCATGAAAGGCCCCCATATGATAGATGATGTTTTGTAGTGGAAAGTATCTATGTTTTTATAGTGGGGAGAATAAACCATCATATTTAAGGTAAAAAATATAAAAAACAATAAATAATTATCCATCACAAAAAATAAGATCACAAAAAAATAAACATGCATCATTTATAAAAAAAATGAAATGTAGTATACAACCTTACCTCATAACTCAACACACAATGGGACATATAAATATTAAAAATAAATAATAGAGTAATAATATAGAATAGGGGAAACATAAATCCATGGTCCTCACCTCATCTAACTCTCCATCTAATCTATCCAGCTTAACAAGAGAATTTTGTTCCTCTTACCAACCCAAAACATATGAAAATGAGTTCTGCTCAGGTACCAATGTGTCATGGGTTTTTAAGAAGGGATGTGAGTAAAACAATAAAGGTAATCATCCATGAAATTCAAAACAATAAAAATAAATATGTTTAACGAAAATTTGATATTCCCACAATAAATAAAAAAATAAAAAATAAATATAATGTTATCATTATTAATCCTTGGGTTGTATGGTGATACGTAATAGTGACCATACATGCTTCAGAAAGTGTATGATTTATTTTGGAATGTCATATAAATGAAGGTGGAATATCTGTATTAAAACTAATAATCAGTAATATGAATCCATAGAGATATATTATTACTTTTGGGTAAAGATGAATACATATATCATATTATACATACAACCCTCAATAGAATCAGTGGCCCACTAGTATAATATTCACATTAACTTCGATCATTTCATTTTCCCCCTTAAAATATTCAATCTTATATTATTATTGAATTAGTCATAATTATCCATTTCACTTATCATTGAAATTACTATTTTCGAAACTATATACAATTTTACATACCGTGTATACTTTGATAGTTATATAATTATTTGGGTAAATATTGATTAATTTTTATCTCTTACTCCATAATGATATTTTATAAAGAGTGTTGTTAAATTTTTTATTCAATATATGTTGAATATTCTGGACTGGAACAACTCTATTGGGGCTTAGTTATAGATTTTCCCTCGATGCAGCAGTAGTATCATGGGATTGTTCAATTGGATAGCCACATAAAATGGATTTTACCACGCACATTTCTAATTGTCCAATGAATTGTATAGATAGTAATGGTAGGTTGAAACTAAGAAACCTGGAGTCCAAAAAATTTTTTTTACCTCATTTCTTTTCAGTTATTATTCATCCATGAAATTTTTCATTGACATATCAATGTATGTATTACATTTTTGGGGTTCAGTTATTATCCATTGATGAGATTTTTCGTTGACACATATATGGATACATTTCTTATTAAGTAATTTAGAAGAAATCTATTTCATTTTCCTACGTTGACATATTTAATTTTCTTTATCTAGTTATATGAATGTAATTTGTTTCTAGTTATTACCTTTCAATAATTTTTTGAAATTCCTCTCTTAATATTGATTACATGAAATGTGTGGTCAATTATTTACCATTCTATATTCAATGTTCTCATTTATTCAGTATTGTTTTGGCATTACACACCCATACTTTCCATTTGAGCATGCACATATTCTGTTTATTTAAATATTTATTCAAGAAGAATACCGTGAAATATAAGAATAGAATTACTAAATGAATTATATTTACACTTGTGGGAATTTATTTCGATTTTATAAATAGGAAAATTATGTTGTATGTAGTGTTGTAATTTTTTTATAAAAGTATCATTTATGTTTGTTTTTTACAAAGATTATCATTCTATTTTGTCTTTAGATGGTAGATTCCTTGTAATCATTTCATTTTAATTAATAGTAGAAACTTGATATAGGGCTTCTAGAATCAGGACTCTATAGGAAATATTGACATGGAGTATAAAAAAAACTCCCACTAACTACACTAGAGTGATAGAAAATGAAGGCCATGAAAATATACTAAGAAAAAATACACAAATATGTGATTTGTAAATTTTCAATTGATTAATTTGATATTAAGTTAAATGTATTAAATTTTTCTTTCAGTTTCATATTAATAATTTTATGGAATTATTTATATATACACATAGAAAAAAATAAACATCCCTAATATATTTTTATAAAAAATAATTTTTTATTTGATAAATATAAACTTGTTATATTACACCAATAAAAATGTTTCGAAGATATTTTTTTCATCATTATGCATAAAAATTAAGGTCTAGTTGATCAGAAGATCCATAAATTAGTTATTATTAATTATTTATGACTATAAATAATTACCAAAAATAGAATGATTATGAACTTTTTTAATATATTAAATTAATATCTAGTTCCAAAATTGTAACACCAAAATTTCTTCATAATTCAATCCAAAATAATGTATATATATATATATATATCATCTTAAAAACATTTTTTCAAATTGAAACATCATAAAATTTATATATAAGGTATTTCAAATGAAAATATTATCTTAACAGTTATCCTTCAAACAATAAAATTTAACCCCTAATTTTAAAAACTAAATCACTATTCATTTTCTAGGACTCCAATGCTGTATAATTTATTAAATTAATGAGAAACCTATCTTTATCCCAAATAAAAAAATTTACTATATCATTAATAACATATATTGTACTTTATTTCCCCTACACAATTTTTTTCTATAAAAAATAACCATATAATTAAATCAATATTCTAGGTCCTCAATGTCAATATAGATTGGATTTCAAATCCATAATATAGAAACTATTGATGAACAATTTGTATATATTTCTGGATAGTTATAAAAGAATATTCTATTAGGTAACACAGGTCGTACATGGTAGAAAGACCATTCATTTTTCACAGTTACAAAGTAAGAAAACTTCCTTGTTCGGAAAGAGATAAAAGGATTTATTTGAAAACAATAATTAAAGAAAAAATGGATAAAAATTTATTAACCAAGTATTTTAAAACAATTTTTAAGACATTATAATAATACATGGTCTTTAGATAAATACAGGTTCTCTCACTAATGTGAGAACCAAAGTGCAGTATTTTTAAAAACATATTCTAAAACATTTTGATTACAATAGAGTAAATGGTGGTACTATTACAAGATAATGGTAATGAATAACAAGAGAAGAATGACAGGGTTTGTTGAAAATTTATTATATATTTTCCTCGAATGGAATTACCATTGACTGATCAATTATTTTATTGTTGATGAAAATAATATTTAATCGTTTTAATGATTAACATACAACTAAAAAACATTTTAAATCATAGAACTCATGATGAAATAATATAAAATGAAAGTATGAAATATCATTAAGATGTAAAGATTAATTATATAATATAATATAATGTTCAGTAGATTAACTATAAGAAATATGTAAGTGGTGTACATGGCATTTGTCTCACGGATGTAAATATGGTGATATGATAATATTTTACCTTGTGTTTTCTTTTGGATAAACATCATTTAACATCCTATAAAATAAAATTGTGATAACTTTATACTTTCTTGACAGATTTTTTTTAAAATTATAATTACTATTATATCACTTATTATTATTCTATGTATAAAAAATTAGACAGTTATGTTTACATCTAGTGTTTGGACAAAATGCAGATTATATGTCAAAAAGTACGTTGGTAGGTTAGAAATGGTCAAAGGGGTCAATATATAACATCTACATAAAAATTATATTGGAAAATGTTTCATAATATTACATTAAATATTCTTCCTAATTAAATCTTTAAATATTGTAATGAAAAATTAACCAAGAACACAATCATGGAGATGACATTCCATATGAACACATGAGTAACATTTTAAATATTTTATGATAATTATAAATGGAAGATGAGTAGAATTATATCATTATTGAATAATAATAAAATCATAAATACCATTTCATTTAGTCATTAATTCTTACATATATTATTCTTGTGGTGTAAAAGGAATGAAATCATGTCGACAAGGTGGTTTCCCAATATCCATGACCGACATTTTCTCTTTTTAATGATTTAAAGGATAATAATTAAAATGATATTTATATATATAGAGAATGTATTTTCTCTTTTAAATATCGTATATCATTTTTTCATGTATCATATGATTAATGATAACCATCCTTTATACATTTCATGGATCGTCTAAAAGAATCACATCACTTTGAGGGGGCAGTAGTCTACACATCCTCAAACGATGTTATAATATAAACGCAAAATGGGACATATAAGGGTAAAATTTATAAAAGAATTAAATTATTTTAAATAAATACTAAATATCATATATAATATATATAAACAAATTTGATATCATATTGGCCACCATAAAAGGTGGTAAGAGAAAAATGAACAATAATCATTTCATGATGTAATAATTATCTATACACAGAAATAGTATGTTAATTACCCATTATATAGTAGTGTGTATAAATTTTTGTGGATCACATAACATAATAATATCCAAGTATATTGATAATACTGGTTTTTTTTGTATTGATGGTATAATAAGAGTTTTGAGACCCAAATATTGACATACATGGACATTACATTACTTTTGTGGAATACTTAATACATAACGAAAACAGACACACAAGGACCATAATAGTTTAGTGTCTTTGGAAACTTGGAAAATAATCTTCTAATCATGGTGAAAGATCTTCAAAATATCCCATAAATATCTTTCCCTTTTGTTTTCATACCTAAAACATTTCTTTAAATCTTGTGGAAAAGAAAACATATAAAGGGTGAGCTCAAATGCTCAGTAAGGGTAAGCATTGAGAACATAAAACAATCCATAAGCATTTGAATTCGAAAAACATCAACATAAAATATAAACTTCAAAATCATGAGCAATGACATAAATCTTGGACGTACAAAAGGTATAGATAATAAAGGAACATTAGTCATTATAATCTAGCATTGTAATAAAACATGTAATTGTGGCATTCATTAAGCACATGTTATGATTTCTATAGTATCCAAGGCATTGCTTCCAAGACCATCTTAGTGGACAAAGTCTCATTTTGAATCGAGTTCACTCATCGTTCCAGTCCTATAAAACTGAACCAGATTAACTTACCATTACATCCATGCTTATGTCAGGAGATATAAATCATTACCCAATGAATTGGAGGGAGATATAGGTCCCACCCATCTCATAATTAAACCATTCTAATGTGTACCACAAAATCTTAAATCATACATCATAGTGTAACCCATGTAATAAAAATGGGATTATTAATCATCATGACATTATAACATAATCCATATAAGATAAAAGGAAATCATACCAATAATTCATTCATAACATAATCAAAACAATGTAAAAACAGGGAGAGAAAGAGAACCCTATATTATCTTATATGGTAAATAATTTTGATAAAACACTTGAACTCCATTCTTGAGGAAAATATCATTTCTATTTCCAAAACATTTTCATTTCGTAATATGTCATATAATTTTAAACTAAAATATGTTGATAAAAAATAAACATGAAAACTTGTAAAGGATGATTCATGGAAATAATTTTTTAGAAATTCATTCATGTCGTATAAGATTAAAAAAACATTCTTCTCAAACTTTAGTCGAAAAAGTCAAAAAGTACCTCGTAAGAAAATCGACAAATAATTTTGTTCATATATTTTAATAAAAACTCACTGAAGGGTAAAAATTAATTTAAAAAATTGTAAGAGGATACAAATAATATTAAATATTATGGAATCATGGATGTGGATTATAAATATTCCCCATTATATTCTGAAGTATAAACAATCTCGGATAAAAATTTAGATTGCGATATTTTCCCATATCTTGGGTTCGATTTACTTTGTAAGTGTATGATCCTCCTGTATAATGATTCAAATAATGTCATATAATTATTCCAATATCATACATATTGTTATGATATCATATATGGTCATATTATTAGCTTTTTATTAGTAATATTTCATTGATACTTGTTATTCCGGTGTTTATTACTTTTTGTTCTTATACGTATTTTGTCTAATAAATTATTATTCTTATTTTAAGGTTATAGATACCTCATTTACAGAATGGTATTAGTGTAATATATATCATATTTATTAATTCAATTCATTTATATAATCATTATGCAATGAAGATCATGTAGAATGAATCACATCACATCGTGGAGATAGTATTCCGTTCATACGTACGAGCGATTATATCGTTCACATGATCGTGGAATTGTATTCGAGTGTATGTATAATATTTCAGAATCACTATCACATTACAATAATCACATATAGTTATTCTATGCACCATTATTCGCATCCAAGTAAGGTGGTGGTGGAAAACAGATTACACCACAGCTTGGAGAGGGTATTCTGTACGTACGCACGCGCGGTGATTTCATTTTCTATAGGATGTATAGAAGGTGAAATAGGGTTGTTTCATATGTATAATAACATATATGTTTACTAGTGATACTATTGTTATTAATTCATAATGAAACACCTAAAGAAGATGAATAAGTTGAAGAAGAAATAAAGTTGAAAGAATCGGTCACATATATTTCCTTTTCTTTGAAGCTCCTCTTCTTAACCTCTTCTTTGGGAACTAAAGATGGTATTTGAAGAAGACCATAACCTCTAGGATGTGTCTAATGAAGTGAAGAAGATAAATGGGCAGGGTTTGGCCGATCTTGGAGGCTCAAAGTGGCGTGAGGAGGAGTGGGAGGAGGTGCCGTTTTATAAGGGAGGAGAGGGGCACCTTTGAAAAAACAAAAAATATTATTTTATTATAATGTCATATTATGTTTTAATAGATAAAAATTGATTTATTTAGAAGCTAAGGTGGGTATGGGTCGAAATAATCTCATCCAATTTAGTTTAGACAAGTTTAGGTTTCTATTTTAACTTTATCATTTAGATTTAACTTTAAGTTAAATAATTTTACTTTTATCGTGTCTTGTTGTTTTCTTACACTATAATGTTAATAAACATCCTATAACAAGCCAAAAGAACCCCAATTTGTTTATTATTAATATATATAAACTTATATAAGTTATTTTTTTGATCCATAGATTTTTATGAATAAAATTACAATTAATAATATAATATTTGTTTTAAAAACTATTTTTTGTCAATTTTGACACTATTTGGTAATTGATTTTTGTGAAAATCATAACAGAATGATTAGTTCAGAAAAAATTAATAGAATCAATACAAACATGTCATATTAACCTATAAAATTATTTTAATAATAAAAGGTCTAAAATTACATTTATTTGAGTATTTATAACATCAAATATGTTAATATTTCATAAATAAGATAATTACTACATCATCAATGTGTCATAATTAAATTAAACTAATTAATGTCTAAAAATTATAAATAAATTACCATTATGTGGAACTCTATTTAGATTTATAATTAATATTTATAGTCGAATTTATCTTATTTATAACCCTATATTAAATATGTTTTAGTTATTAAACATTGATTTTAACTATTTTAACTATTCTTTAACTAAAATAATATTTAATGTCCTAATCTAATCCAAGTGGGCCTAAATGGTCTTATTTTATTCATAAGTATGTTTTTTGTCTAATTACACTTATCCAATATAATTATGACATGTGTTAGCGTAATAATAATACCATTTTACCCTTAATTACTCTATTTACTTTTAACCGTGGTAAAAAAAGTAAAATGTTACTATTCACCAAAAATTATTTTCATCTCATTGAACCACATTTTAGTCCTCTATATTAACCGTGTCTCTCGGATTTTCAAAATTCCACTCACAGAAGTGGTAAAATTAAGTTTTATGTGATTTTGAAAATTCTCTTAAGAGGTGGGTAAAAGATAGTGAAAAGTTCAACAAATTTTTTATATTTCAAAAATTATTATAAAATGCCTCAAATGAATTACATTTAACTTATATAGATATTATGTATCAATTTTGACCTAAAATAAATTTAAATAAAATAAATGATTATTTAAATAAAAAGTCGGTTTTTAAATAGTAACCCAGTGTTTACACTATTCATCAAAAATTGAATGTTTTTAGAAAATTTCCAAAATTTCACCCTAGGTTAATATCGATATTCCAAATCCAAAAATGAAGTTCATTATGAATGCTAAAATTTATAAAATTTCAAAAACTGGGAATTACTATTCATAACACGTAGTTTTATTAATATTTTAATAGCATATCATTGTTTAGTAAAACTCAGTATTGCGTACAACACACGCTATCGTGGAAGGTCGCGATTGCATGTAATGCAATCCATGTTAGGGATGTGTTTAGTGAAAGCTCATTTTGGTGTAGCATACAACACAATACATCAATAAAATTAAAAAGAATATTTTTCATAAAACCTCGGGGTGTTACATTCTACCCCCCTTAAAATGAATTTCCCCCTCGAAATTCGTCAGGGTTATAAATTGTTTACTACTCGAAAGTTTTTTAATAGAAACCCACATTGTAAAAAAAAATACCAAACCCAATAATTAAAAACTAATGTATGGAACGTAATTGTTACCCAAATTAACCAATCACTGGGTTTCCACAAAGGAGAACATAGGTGAAAATATGGATATGGAAGAGAAATCTATCCATCATGCTCTGATGGAGAGTGGTAGAGAACACGGCTATGAAAAATCGAACAATCACAAAGCCATAGATTTGTGATGATCTAAGCTACCATCTAATTCATCAGATATAAGGGCACTTGGACAACATTTTTGGTTTTCAAGATCATTCCCTTAAAGTTAAATAATAATTAAAAGAAATACTTACTTGATATTTGTACAATCTCACTGTTGTTTGTGCCTTGAAAAATTTCCACATCATCTCTTAAAGAAATGATGTTGAATTTGTCCTCCGTGAATTGTTAGCATATCATGCGATAGAATGATGGGTCATTCCATCTGTCTCAAACAAAAGGATAGAAAAAGTTTTCAAATGTACATAAGTCCATATATGGTGAGGTTAATCGTATATGAATCCAAAAATGGACTTATAATTCATCTATCAAACCACTTAATATAATGAAACTAGTTTCTAATAACCAGGGATATCATATTGGCCAGTGGTAGGCGATAAAGGCCTGTCGCACTTTGGTTGTGGGTTCGATTCCCACAACCTTGTCCGACGCGACGGGTTGTCACCCGTCTTGCAGGTTGTCACTTTTTATAAAACTAAATTATAATAACATTCCATATATAATATTGGAAAAAATGATTGCCTTAAACAAATCTATCTGATGTCCAACTTAATCCATTCCAACCAATAAGCTTATCTAAAATACTTCTGTCCAATCTCATAGTGTAATGAAAATGATTACTTGGGAGGTCACATAACAAGTATGTGAATACCATCATTTATCCCCCATATATCGTACGATATATCATGTTGGTCACATTACAAACCTTCGAAGGCCTTAATCATGTATTATCTTGAAAAATGAATTCCCATTGAACCTTAGTGAAACCATGAATGCAGTAAAAAGGTAACACTTTCCACATACCAAAATACCCAAAATTATATATACTCAAACCATGATATCACTTAGTCATTATATCAATCGTGAGCTCATAAATACTATCAAACAATTTATTTTCTCCTTATCCCTTCATTATGCACATATCATCTGCTTTCCAAAATTTTTGAATCACTTTTCATGGTTACCGGTACAATATTCTAATAGAAAACCACAATGGACCAATACACAGAGATTTCAAAATTCCACGATACTATAAATGAAATTCCATGATACTATTTTGAAATCCCATTATATAAACACTTAATCATTACACAACATTATTGTCATACTCAACATCACAAATAGTGATCGCATGTGACTTCCCTTTATCCTTTTCCTTAAGAGGATCCTCATGTTGATCATCATTAACTGTTGGATTAGGTAATTGATTAGCATAATTCCACATTTCCTTTCACTTGAAGCATTGATGTGTTATTAGTGCGTTCTCTGTAATCTACTCTTTATTCACATCATTAGACACCCTTTTAACATTACTTGGACACTCAGCTGGTCGATGACCTTAGTTTCCACACTTAAAACATTTTCTAGTCCCTTTAATACAATATCCACCATTCTTCTTTCCACACTTTGAGTATAAAGAAACATTCATCTTCTATTCTCCATTATTCTGATATTTCTCCTTGAACTCCATCTTTCATTTCTTATCAAAACCATAATATAGATATGTTACACCAACTTCCAGTTCTACCTTGATAGCACAACACACAATTTCTTCATAGCTACTGAAGTCTCTTATAGCTAATGCCCTTCGAAGACTTTGTTTTAAGACACTGAAGAATCGATCAACTTTACTCTCAGGTTGATTGATAAAGCCAGATGCATACCTTTCAAGTCTTGTAAAATTCGCTTCGTATATACCAACAGATTTATCATCCTTCTGCTTAAGCTCAAGGAACTCCTTTTCCATCTTTTTTTGAAGAATACGAGGGAAGTACTTACTGAAAAAAAAGTTCTTGAACTTGTCCCATTCCGTGGATTAAATTTCTTCTTGGGGCCTTGTATTATTAATTAGAGTCCGCCACTAGTCTTCTTCACCTTCAAAACGGTAAACAACTAAAATGAATTTTTCATGTTCTGAACAGTGAAGTATGGAAAATATCTTTTCAATGGTACTGATCCATTGTTCAGTAAAAAGTGGATTAGAAGACACATTGAAAAAAGGTGGATGTTGCCTCATGAAGGACTCAATATAATATTATTCCCTTATCTAATCATTTGGAAATCTAGAATGATTCATAGCTTGTGTAAGTATAAAAACATTATTTTTCACTCCATCCTTCATCACATTTGGTTTCTCGGGAGGAAAATCATTGCATTGTCCATTACATTGATCAACACAGTTCTTTCGGGTTCTAACCATCGTTTAAAACCCAAAAAGAACAGTGTGAGAGGCAAAAATCATTCTAGGAAAACAACATAATAAGGAGGGAGTACCTTTAATATCTAACATCTTTTGTTTAATTATAGTATTGTTACCATAATTATAGGTCTATAACCTATACTTATACTTATCCTTAGGGACATCCCTAGACATACCGTAGAAAAACATCTCTATGGACATCACTAAAGTTTTCGCATCCTAGTTTCCAAAGGTTAACTAATCATTTCCTCTGATACGAATTGTAGAGACCCAAATCTTGACATACATGGACATTACATTACTTTTTCATAACACTTAATACATAACAAAAAAAGAAACCCAAGGACCGTAATGGTTTATTGTCTTTGGAAACTTGGAAAATAATATTTTAATTATGGTGAAAGATCTTCAACATCTCCCATAAAGATCTTCCCCTATTGTTTTCTTACCTAAAACATTTTTTTAAATCCTAGTGAAAAGAAAAAATATAAAGGGTCAGCTCAAATTCTCAGTAAGGGTAAGCATAGAGAACATACAACAATCCATAATCATTTGAATACAAAAAACATGAACATAAAATCTAAACATCAAAATCCTGAGAAACGACATAAATATTGAAAGTACACAAGGCATAGATCATAAAGGAACATTAGTCATGATAAACTAGCATGGTAATAAGACATGTAATTGTGGCATCCATTAAGTACATGTTATGATTTCTATGGCATTGCTCCCAAGATCATCTTAGTGGACAAAGTCCCATTCTGAATCGAGTTCACTCCTCGTTCCAGTCTTGTAACACTGAACCAGATTAACTAAACATTCAAGCCATGTCTATCTCATAAGATATAAATCTTTACCCAATTGATTGTAGAGAGATATAGGTCCCACCCATCTCATAATGAAACCATTCTTATGTGTGTCACAATATCATAAATCATACATCATAGCATAACCCATTAATAAAAATGGGATTCTTAATCATCATGCCATCATAAAACAATCTATATAAGATAAAAGGACATTATTAAAATAATTATATCATAACATAATCAAAAAATTCTAATATAGGGATAGAAATAGAACTTTATATTATCTTATATTGAAAATAATTTTGAAAAAACACTTGAACTCCATTCTTGAGGAAAATATCCTTTCTACTTTAAAAACATTTTCCTTTCTTAATATTTCATATAATTTTTAAAAAAAGAAGTTGATGAAAAAAAACATGAAAACTTTTAAATTAATATTCAAGGAAATAATGTTCTAAAAATCCATTCATTCCTTATAAGTTTAAAAAACATTTTTCTCATACTTTGGTCGGAAAAGTCAAAAAGTACCTCATAAGAAAAACGACAAAATATTCCTTTCATATCATTTACTAAAAACACAACGAAGGGTAAAATTGGATTTAAACAATTTAATGAGGATATAAATAATATTAAATATTGAGGAAACATGAATGTGGATGATAAATATTCCCCAGTAAATTCTAAAGTATAAACAATCTCGGATGAAAATTGAGATTGCGAGATTTTCCCTTACCTTAGGTACGATTTTCTTCGTAAGTGTATGATCCTCCTGTATAATGATTTAAATAATTTCATATACTTATTACATAATCATAAATATTGTTATGATATCATATATGGTCATATTATTAGCTTCTTATGAGTAATATTTCATTGGTACTTGTTATTCGGGTGTTTATTACTTTTTGTTCTTATGCGTGTTTTGCCGAATCAATTCTTATTATTATTTTTAGATTATAGATACCTCAGTTACAGAATGGTATTAGTGTAATATGTATCATATTTATTCATTCAATTCATTTATATAATCATTATGCAATGAAGATCATGTAGAACGAATCACATCACATCGTGGAGACGGTATTTCGTACGTATGCCCGAGCGATGATATCATTCCCATGATCATTGAATTTTATTAGAGTGTATGTATAAAATTTCAGAATCAATATCAATTTACAATAATCATATATAGGTATTCTATACACTATTATACCCATCCAGGTAAGGATGTGGTGGAAAACAGTTTACACCACGGCATGGAGACAGTATTCCGTACGTACGCACGCACGGTGATTTCATTTTCTGTAGGATGGATAGAAGTTGAAATATGGTTGTTTCATATATATAATAACATTTCATTATATTAGTGATACTTATGTTATTAATTAATAATTAAACAACTAAACAAGAAGAAGCTGATGTAGAAATAAAGTTGAAAGAATCGGTAACGGACATTACCTCTTCTTTGAAGCGCATCTTCTTAACCTCCTCTTTGGGCACTAAATATGGTCATTAAAGAAGACAAAAACCTATAAGATGTTTCTAGGGAAGTGTAGAAGAACAATTGGAAGGTTTTGGCCGATCTTGAAAGATCAATGTGGTGTGAGGAGGAGAGGGAGGAGGTGCCCTTTTATAAGGGAGGAGAGTGTCATCTTTGGAAAAACTAAAAAAATTATTTGATTATAAAGTCATATTCGGGTTTTAAAAGCTCCATATTGATTTATTTCAAAGATAAGGTGTGTATGAGTCTAAATCCTTTCATCCAATAGAATTTAGAATAGTTTAGGTTTCTATTTTAACCTTATAATTTAGATTTAACTTTAAGTTAAGTAATTGTACTTTTATAGTGTCTTCTTGTTTTCTTACACTATAAGGTTAATAAACTTATTATAACAAGGAAAACGAACTCCATGTCATTAATTATTAAAATATATAACCATATATAAGTCATTTGGATGAACCTTATATTTTTAGGAATAAAATAACAATTAATAATAAAATATTTTTTTAAAAAACTATTTTATGTCAATTTTGACACTATTTGATAATCTATTTTTGTGAAAATCATAACAGAATTATTAGTTTTAATAAAGTTAATTAAATCAATACTAACATGTCATATTAACCTATAAAATTAATGGAATTCATAAAAAGTCTGAAATTACATTTATTTGAGTATTTATAACATCAATTATGTTAATATTTTATTAATAAGATAATTACTGCATCATCATTGTGTCATAAATAAATTAAATTATGCAAAGTCCAAAAATTATAAATAAATACCATTATATAGGAAATATTTTTATATATCTGATGAATTTTTATAGTCGAATTTATCTTATGTATAAGCTTATATTAACAATGTTTTAGTTATTAAACATTGATTTTAACTATTTTAACTATTCTTTAAATAAAATAATATTAAATGCCCTAATCTAATCCAAGTGGGCCTAAATAGTCATATTTTATTCCTAAGGTTGTTTTTGGTCGAATTAAACTTATCCATTAGAATTAAGAAATGTGTTTGGGTAATAATAATATCATTTTTACCCTTAATTACCCTATATACATTTAACCGTGGAAAAAAAAGTAAAATGTTACTATTCACCAAAAATTATTTTCATCTCATTGAACCACATTATAGTCCTTGATATTAACCGTGTCTCTCGGATTTTCGAAATTTCACTCACAGAAGCGGTAAAATTATGTTTTATGTGAATTTGCGAATTATCTTGGGAGGTGGGTAAAAGACGGTGAAAAGTTAAATAAAATTTTTATATATCTAAAATTATTATAAAATGACTCCAATGAATTAAGTTGAACTTATATTGGTATTAGGTATCAATTTTGACGTAAAATAAATTTAAATAAAATAAATTATTATTTAAATAAAAACTCAGTGTTTAAATAGTAACCCAATGTTTTCACTATTCATAAAAAATTGAATGTTTTCTGGAAAATACCAAAATTTCAACCTAGGCTAATTTTGATATTCCAAAACCAAAAATGAAGTTCATTTTGAAAGATAAAATTTACAAAATCATAAAAATTTGGTATTAATATTCAGAACGGCTAGTTTTAATAATATTTTAATAGCATATCGTTGTTTAGTAAAACTCGGTATTGCGTACAACACACGTTATCATAGAAGGTTGTTATTGCATGTAATGCAAGACAAGTAAGGTATGTGTGTAGTGAAAGCTCCTTTTGGTGTAGCGTACAACACAAGACATAAATTAAAATTAGAAAGAATATTTTTCATAAAATCTCTGGATGTTACAAATAGTATAGTAGTTGAAGAGAGGGAATGAAACTAAAATGCTTGAGAGAAGGCGTTCGTCTTAATAAGGTAATTACTTTTAGATGAAAAAAAAACTTCCATGGATTTTATATTTCCCTTGTGGGGGCCTTTAGTATGATAGGTGGGATGCTGGAAAACTAATTAGGATGTGTTTGGTTGAGCCAATGTGTCTTGAGATGTACGAGGAAGGAGATAAATAGTGGCCTTTTACTGGGAATGAAAGGGTCTTTTTAGAAAATATTGAAACAAGTTATGCGTAAACATGTTCTTCCCTAACAAAAGTCCTACCTATCAAAATAATATAAAATAGTTATTGTTCATTTCTAAATTATGGATAAACAATTGGTGTTGGGAATGTTTCTAGTTTATGTGGGCCCATAAATATATGGGTTAGTCTATGTTTAAGCCTAATTACACCTTAATCAATATTACTAATTTCAATCACATTCACTAATTATTCAGGTCAACAATTATTTATATATTGTTAGATTAAAAATATAATCCTGATTACAATTGTTCAATATCATTTTCATAAATTCAAATCACATAAGAGAATAAATTAACATTAATACAAATCTTGCAGACATAAAGTTTAATTGCTTTTAGTAGAGAAAATGTTCAAAAGATTGCTGAGTTTTTATATAAAATTTCAAGGTGAAATTGATTATAGTAAACCATATTATATTAATTTTTTTTATTAAATAATTATCTAATATTACTATATTTAATTTTTAAAATAATATTAAACTATAATGATTATTCAAATGAAATGTATGGTTATAACTAAAATTCAATGTCTTCCACTATTCATCAAAAAATGAAGTTCCTTATAATAAAATAAAAAATTCACCCAAGGATTAAATTGAAATTATGTATTAAATTATAAAATTAATCAATTTCAATTTCTATGATTTTAAAAATTAATAGTAAAAATAGTTTCTCCCTTAATAAGAAGTGATGTTGCCTTTATAAAAATTTATGGTTTCATGTGCGAAATATGTTTTTTTTCTTATGCATATCATACATAATTGGGGGATGAGCCTGTAAGGGGCTCTGGAATTTATATTTTCCCCTCATCTCCACCTCCTTCCTCATTTCGGCTTGGCGCGACGCCCCTCCTCTGGTGATAGTAGCGGAAAATCCTAAGTTGTGGGGGCGTCGGTTCTTCTTGACTTTTTCGTGGTTGGCCTCACCTCCCTTTGGCGACGCGGTGCTATTCTGTGGGCATGTCCCTGCTGATGAAACTTTATAAGTGTCGCTTCTTCTCCTGTGTGCATTGGGTGGTTCGTCATAGTGTTTGCGAGCATCTTGGACGGTGGCTATGAGATTTGGTCTGCATCGACGATGGCATTTGGGTGATGTTTTTTGATTATGTCCTTCACAGTCGTTTTTTCTTGGGTTGTGTACATGCTGGTTTTGCGGTGTTCATGAGTCGGGATGTTGATTCATTTCTGGTTGAATCGAGTTCGTGATACATTCAATTTTCTTTATTGAGTGTGAATCAGCGCTTGATATGATATGTTCGATGACGCTGGATTGCACCTCGTTTCGTTGTTCCGGTTGACTTTGCTCAATTTTTAAATTCGGGTTGATGCCCAACTTTCTCGATAGTGATGAAAGTCAAAGGTAGGTGACATCGAAGGGTTTGAAGGCAAGGGCGCGACTCGATATTTGTCGGAGGTATGGGATGAACTCGCTTCTTGTCTTTCGGATTGTAATGTTTTTGTTTTGAAATGGTGATGTTTTGATGCAGCGGCGAGGCCCGATAGTGAATCGACGATAGTTTTTCATCGGTGTTCAGACGATGATATAGTGATGTCGGGGGGGGGGGGCTCAAGGTGGATCATCGATCGAGTTACCTCGGTCTTCATGACTATAATGATTGTTTCTGATATTTTTTATTATGAATCATCAGGGTTTGCTGGGTCAGGGTCTGTATGGTTACCGGTAACCCATAAACCGGTTTATTAGAAAATGAAATAAAATGGATTGCAGATATATTGTACATAATGAATATGTAAGAACTCGAATAATAATTTTTTCATACAGATCATTACTTTTTAGATAATATATAATAAAATGGGGGAATAGAGGTCGAGGGGATGGATGTAGGCCTGTTAAATGACTTGACTGTGAACTACATGTTAGGTACTTATAGGAACATGCTACGCATTGAAGGATATACACTATATAATTCTTTTACACAAACATGTAATCATCTAGAAATAATTTGTATGAACATGACATGAAGTCTCAAGTACCTGATTTTTCCTTTTTCATATTGATTAAATTGAGAAATAGCATTGTTTTTGTGAATACATAAATGGATCATCTGGGTTAGTTAACATTAGTGTTGAGCGCCATTTTTCTCCCTGATTGCTAATCTGAACCTTGATTCCTTCACTGCCGGTTGTGTTTCATCCTTATCAATGCTCTTGATTCCCTTAATCAATTCATCATGATTTTTTACTCAACTAAGTTATTTAAGGTGGATAATTTTTCATAGTTTTGCAGATATACTCTTTTCTATGTCTAATAAAATCCTAACGTTGGATGAGGATAGTCGTAAGAGTACGAGTTAGGTGATGTTGGTCCTACTGAAAAATGTGGTTTTATTTATATGTTCTATATTTCCATATTCTTATGTTTATGGTGTAACCTAGAATGTAAATTGACACTTGTTGTATATTAATATTTATGTGGTCAAAATGAAATTATTTTAAGGATGTTTGAGCATGTTAGTATATTTATGGGCCACATCGTTGGTGTGTTCCCTTGTAATAACAGTTTATTATTGTTTGGATGAGTTTTCCTTTGAGGAATGTCATTTTTTCCCTTATTGGATTTTTAACTAGGAATTACATTTATAATAAAATTGAAATTGTGATATATTTTGATTTATTTGACCAAAGTGTTTTGGATTAGTGATTTCCCTTTTTCCTCATGTTATGCCAATTTTTTAAGCCTTCTAATAGTTTAATTCGCTTGATTCTTGATATGTATGATTCCCATGTAAGTTATTATACGTTAACCATGTAATTTTTTATCTTACATGTGTTTCCCATTATAATTAAATGAAAATATACCATGATTGACCCTGATTTACTGTTATGCATGTGAGTGAGGATTTGACATCCATGTGAGCTAGCATTTGTTATATTTATGGGAGAAGATTCGTTAGGCTAGAGGGAGAGTATTTCATTATTCCTATAGATATGATTTTATTAATTCATGTGGGCAAGATGTTTCCTATATTATGGAAATGAAATGATTGGTGATGCATATGCGACGAAAAATATCAATCATGGTTTCAATCTTCACTTTATTTGTCTAGATAGACTTCTAAGGTATCTGTTGAGTACTATTTATACAACGTTTTGATTGGATTAGCCTGGATCTCAAGACCTATATAATTTAATGTATTTTAATTGTTTAAATCAAAAAAATAAATGGAAAATGGAAAATAGATCTTGAAGGGTTGTTAATTTTTAGTGCTTCATTGTTTAAATCCTTTTCTTTTTATACACGACTTATTGGATATGTTGAACGACAGATAGACACATACCATTGGTGGTTGCCTACTGGGATTTATTTTTGACACCTTATTTGAGTCGCACTTTATACGCAAAAAGATTTTACTGTTGCAGGTTTCGATATGGATAACAAATCTTCTACAAATACTTTAGTTGTTGTTTAGGAGAAGGAGAGAATGTGATCGAGCCGTGGATTTTTATGATTCATAGTTTCCATTGATTCTCTTGATTTTGGAACATATATTATGGATTCTTGAAGTGTGGGTGCCATCCAATAAAATGTGAAATGTTGTAGAATCTTTTTTATTAAATTATGCTTATTTATTAATTATAATAGAGTTCTAATTTTTATTTAAGGTGTATGTTTCTTACTGCATTGACTATTGTATATTATTATTGTGTTATCTTACACTGTACAAAATACGGGAATAGTTTCTCCACTATCACACCCTAGACCCTCACTACTCATTGGAAGCCTCTGGAGTTTGGGAAAAAGAGCTTTAGGCCTGTGGCCAACTCTGGGTGACGTGGAAGTCGACAATCCTCTTCAACTGAAGGTTGTGTGACCGTTTCTAATATGGTCGATCAAGATTTGATCATTCCTTTCAATGAGAATAATGTTATGACATCAATTTTGTTAGGGTCCTTCTAGTTATGGAAAAATAATGCAAGTATAATCATTATAATTCATAGGGGAGGGTTTGTTGTAGTTTTCTAATGATGGGTGTGTCATGTTAACAATGACATGTGAGTTGTTCTCGATTAACATAAGAACGTCGCTCACTTTTTTTTGACCATGCAGTCCTTCAGTGTTGACGAGATTTGGAAGATGTATATTCAAGTGGTGGAACAAATTCATGGTGTCCCTAATTCTTTCTTTTCAGATAGGAGTGAAAACATTACCAATTGTTTATAGAAGGTTTTTTAGGGAGTGCTGGTTACACATGTGATTCTTACCACAATATATCGCTCTCAAAACGATGGCTAGTTAATGCGTACGATACATCTAATAGAGTAAATGTTGAGAGTATGTGTCCAAGACTATAGGGGATCTTAGGAGAAACATATTCCCTTGGGTTAATTTTTATACAATAACTGTTCTTATAAGACTATAGATATGGAACCATAAGTTGATTTGTACTGTGTTCCATACCAATATTGCCTATGCTAGATGAAGGCAGGGAGGTAGCTTTACTAGGACCACACCTTGTGCAGGAGACTTCTGAGTAGGCCATGTTGATTCAGAACAAGATTTCCACTGCACATATTCTTCAAGAATCTTTTGATGATCAATGTAGAAGAACTTTGGGGTGAAATGGTGGGGATCAAGATTTCTAATGTGTTTTACCAAGGATTTGAAATAAGAGGATCATGTTACAGGGTATGCTTTTGTCAAGAAATGTCTATCCATTTGAGATTCTGGAGAGGGTCAGACCAGATACATATCGATTGAATATACCTATAAGGTATGGGGCTAGGCATGAAGTCTATCACTTTTTCTCAGTTTCAGCATACTTTTCAGACCCATCCCACACCTCTTAGCCTGAGGAAGAGGAGGTGCAGGATGATGATACCATTAAGGGTAATCCCATTCAAATTGTGGACCTTTGAACAAATATTATATATGGACATTGTATTCCTTTGGTATGGTTCTATGGAAGAATAACCAAGTTTATGATGAGGCTTAGGAGATATAGGATGACATACGATAACAACAGTTGGAGTTGTTCTCAGAAATTTCTTCACCACTCATGGAAGGTAAATTCAGGGATGAATTTCTTTTAGGGGAGAAATTTGTAAGAACCCAGTTTTTCCTTTGAGGTATGGAAAATTATTTTCTAGTTTATACATATGAAAATCAGGGAAAAGGTCTTATGGGCTTCCTATTGTCCTTTTACATGATGTGACTAGGAACTACACGTCATCTACTTATTGATACATGTAATTTATGGAAGGTTACACATCATGTAACCCCTATATACATCCATGTAATGGTCTATCAATAATTTTTATAGACACAATGTGTAGTCTCATGTACACTCCGTTTACTTCTTTTATTGATCAAATCAAGCAATAACATCATTTTTTTAAAAACGGATAGGGGATCATTTGGGTTCTTGAACAGTAGTTCCGAGGGCTGTTTTCTTCTCGATGGATTATCAAAACCCTAATTCCTTTTTCATCAGTTGAGTTTAAACCCGATCAGTAAGCTGTTGATTCTTGTTGAGTTGTCCTCTATGAATTTCTATCTATGAGAAGTTATTTATGGTGGAAAGTTTATCATTTTTTATATCTACTATTTTATAGGTAAAATCAATGACAGATACATGATGATGAGAGTTGTTTGAGTATGAAGTATGTGTTCTTTTGCCTTTCTTTCTATATTA